>JBCAQO010000136.1:0-25208 GCA_039111635.1 Heterobasidion occidentale | reverse complement strand
CGAAGAAATGTCCCAAACAACCCATATGAATCATCTTTCTCTCTTTCTTTTTGTCCCTTGTCGATTCATAGTTCGTACTGCCTAAAGGTGTTGGAATAGGAGATATGAGGATGATGTAGCATCTTAAATGGATCAAGCAAGGTAAGAACAAACCAATCATCATGTATCCAGGGTCCTCACTCCAGAATCCGTTTTGCCAGCTCTTCTCTGTCACTTGTCTTCTCCTAGCTCTGCTTGAACCACATTTTTTTTTGGATTGCTGCCAATTTGAAATGTCATGACGCATTGTATCTCTCTTTGATCAGGCGCTGTTGTTGCCATTGCTCTTGACAGTGGCAAAAAATCAGCGTTTTTTGTCGCCTGCAACACAGGCATGTGGACACAGCTCCTCACTCATCTGACTTTCGTCTGGGATCTTATGTACTAAAATCAGCAGCAAAGTCCCTGTGGAGACAGGATTACATCCCAAATTCCAGGATGTTTTCTCCGACGAAGACATCCGTATTTTGTATAGGCCACTCACCATTCATAACTACCAGATTTTTTGATGCAGATTCATATGGGTCGATTCAATCGTCGATGGGCTCACATTTGCCACGCAGTTCTACTCCGAGAAATCGGGGATGGAGAATCGATGGTATACAGGGTCTGTGCCGACATTCTTTTCTTTCTCGATGCCTTTCGCGGCCATATTGTTTCTCCTCGCCCAAACGACACATTGCCTCTTACCATGTACAACGCCTGTATCACTTTGATATCAGTGTTATCCGTCACTCAGAACGCCACAGGAGAGACAGGGAGAACAGTGCGGTATGGTGTCATTATTGTCGCATCCATCCAGGGGGCGTAAGATCAGCTGCGCATCGACGTAGAGCGCGCGGAGCGCTTGAGTGTGTGTGTGATGATTAACTGGTCGAACCGACCAGACCCACAGAACTGCGGAACCTTCGGGGCGAAAGCGTGCGTTGAATTACGCAGGGAGGTCTCTGTGGTGATGCCTCTGCGGACAGCGGCCAAATTAGCGCTATATATGCAAAAGCCTTACTAGGCCTGAAGGGGTACGTTAGTGCAGCTGTTGGATTGGTGTGATTTGTGAACTGGGTATGGAAAGTACTATGATTTGAGGACCAAAGGCATGCGCTGGATGAGGTTGAGGTAGAGGACAGGATCCGTGCAGCTCAGTCGTGCAGCATTTATCGCGACGATGTGTGCAAGGTTAGGGTTCGGGCACGGCGGGAGCAAGGCGGGCTGTTCTCAGCAATGCTATTCCTGGGTCGCTGCGCACGCCGACGGGTCATGTACTCGAGTAGACCACCTTCCCCACTCCCAACCACCAACCACCCCCTCGTCTGCTCCTAGACAATCCCAATGTCCTCGCACAATCCATTCCGGACGCCTACCGTCACGCCTCACCCCACAGGAGCTTCCGCGACATCCTCGATCCAAGCTCCCACAACCTCGCCCATACCGCATGTCACCCCGCAACGCTCGGACACATACTATCCTCCTCCAGCAGGCCCGCCACCGCCTACAACTTCCCAGAACTCATCTACTTCTCAACTCGGACAACTAGACACTGATCTCCCTGCACCTTCCATATCCATTAGCGAAGAAGCCCCTCCGGCATACACTCCAGCACCCGACATAAACGTCGGTGAAACGACGGTCGACGTTGGACCTCGCAGGCCCTTCCAACAAGCCCCTTCTCTTCCTCCTCCTCAGCAGCAACCATACTTCACCGGCGCGCCGTACCCAAATCCACCCCATCCCCATCCCCAGTCCCACTCTCAATGGGCTCCTCCACCAATGCACCCGCTCTCACGCAACTCGACCGGAACCTCTGCCACCCTCGCGCCGCCCTCTCTCTCCCGCAGGCGCTCTGGCTCCGACGTGCACACCTCTGCCGCGCCTGCCTCGCCGACCACGCCGCTCTCCGACTTTGCACGTGACTTTTACGCTGCGGGCGCCGGGGCGCCCGCGGCCGACGCAGAGAGCACGTCGACCAATGGGGCGAGTGCCAGTGGTCCTCGCTATGCGCCTCCCCCAGGAGAACCGCCTGCACGACGGCCAACTACTACGAGTCCGCGCGCGGGTAGGAGCGAGATCGCACAGGAGAACGATGGGCGGCCGACGCAAACGCCAGTCCCTGGGCATCCGCTGCTCAATAAGGGGCAGGTGCTCGTGTATCCCGCGGGCCACGAATGCACGAAATGTGAGCACGCCTCCTTCATATTCCTTTCGCTTCTGCTGGCGAAGCAAAAGCGAGCGAAACTGCCCGTCTGATCAAGGCCGTTTTGCTCATGCGTACAACTCTGTGTTTCGTAGGCAAGAACACAGGGTACAAGAATTACGACCCTTCTCACCCGTGCCGCAAGTGCTGGGAAAAGCATGCCAAGCCCTTCACCGGTGCGCTCGTCTACATGCCCTGGGACTCCACCTCCGCGTCCACCTCCGCATCCTCGAACAAGCGACAGACGTACCAGCGGCCTTTGCCCGTGTTCAGGCCGCCGCAGTTCTCCTCCGCCTCCTCGTCGCACCACGCCGACCATCACCGGCGCATCGCGTCTCAGCCGCCTCCCACCGCTCCCATGCACCCCCCGCCCGCGCATCCGCCCCCGCCCCAACATATGCAATCGTCGCCTCCGCACCCTCCGCCGCCTCATGTGCACTCTCCTCCGCCGCGGACACAGCTCGTTGGGTGGGGATCCATCCCTCCTCCTGGTGCGGCGGTGATGCGCCCTGGGGACCCTCGATTGGGCGGCCAGCTGTGTTGGAAGTGCAGCGGGCGCGGTGCTGTTACTTTTCTCTTGTTCGAGGAGCGATGTGATCTGTGTAATGGTGTCGGGAGGACGTTCAGGTGACGATCTCAGGGCATGTATGACTTGTTTGACAATGTAGGATAGTCGATGGACCTGTGTGTTGTACAAATTTTCTCTGCCATTTGTCTCTACTGTAGTGATCGTTGGACCCAGAGCGGATGTTGAGAATGAAGCTCAATTGACCCCGTCTCTGCTAAAGTTGTGTCAGTCATCTATGCTGTACGAGGTATGAACACTATTCTATAGTGTCGCGAGATGGAGAATTCTTGGATAGAAGATCGTGCCGTGCATCTGTCGTTTCCCCATCTACAACTACTTGCGTTCTAGAAAGGTGTGCACCTATGGGTCAAGAGCGCGGACGAATTCGAAAGAAAGATCACCTGGCGTGCTTGAGAACCTGATCATAGAGCTCCTTCGATCATCGGCTTGCGGACCTGGGAGACGTGAGAGACGATCGTGTCCTGTTTCCTTTAGATTGCCCTATCGACATTTAAGAGCCGAGGAGACGCCCGCGCGAGAAGGCTCTCTATCGACAATCAGGAGCCGAGGAGCCGCCCTTCCGAGAGATTTACCTACCCACTTTCGCATGCCTGAAAAGGAGTCTATTACCGGCCGTGCACGAGTCCTTTGAGCATACATGACTCAGTTGGCGATGGTCCTTGCATCGATATCATCATCATTGGCGATACGACTGCCTCGAGGAGCAACCAGAAGCACTGCGCGCGTCCGGAGACTGGTCGGCGCTTTTGTGATTGGCACCACGCGAAGTCATCTTCTCATCCGTGCGAGAAACTGGAGTGTGTGCATTACTAGCGAGTGATCCATGTGCTCAAGATCGCCATCCGCAACATGGCGCTGGCATCGCGTGTCATCATACAGAACACAGGAGAACACAATCAGGCGTTGAGGCAGGAAAGATATGAGATGGAACCTAGCGGAACCTCACTGGAGCCTCCCGCTCACCCGTGGGCCGTCACGGAGGTGACATACTTTCCGAATCGACGGGTCCGTTTCTTGCTGTGTACGAGACAGCGTCTGTCGTGAATACGTGAGGTCTGACTCCTGAGGATCGCTGCGAGTCTGAGGCATTTTCAGCGGGTCGTGCTGAGGCGCAGATGATGAGCACGACTGCGCGCCAGAAGCGACAAGGCGATGCAGCAGCGCTGGTGCCTCGACAAAAGAGTCATTGTGATGCTCGAGTCGCCTTTTGTCCGTGTGCCAAACGACAGTTGAGTGCGACGAGCCTGAGAGAAATCAATAGCCGGAAGCATTTACAGGCGCCGGCAAGGCTCGCGGAGAATGAAATGGACTTGGCCTCATGTCCTCGGCTACAGCAGGCTGGCACAACTTCCTGCTACAACGTGTTTGACCTCGACCACTGACCAGCTCCTCGCCGCCAGCTTTTTGCCATCCGCTCATCGATACGTCCGATATGGAAAGAGACAATACGCACTCCGCTCCTTTAAAAGTTCCAGTATACCGCGTGCGGATCTCCCCCTCGACTCACGTCTCCATCACTCTCTCCTCCTTTGCCCCGTTCTCTCCTGCGCCAATCGACGAAATTCTCATCTCGAAAGCAGCTAACATGGCCAGTCTCGTGCGCACCAGCTCTCACGGGTCTCAAACTCCCATTCTCGACGACCATCGCGCGTGTAAGTCCATCAATCACTCAAATGGCCTCTGTGGGCGTCCGCTCATCTCTGCCGCTTAGCGACGAACACATTTGGCTACCGCGAGGGCGAAAACCTAGACCAGTATGAAATACGCTCACTCGACAAGATAAGAGAGGATCTCTCGAAGCTCCAGGTCGGTTCGACTGCAGAGTTCGACACCGTCAAGAAAGATATCAAGGCGGTCAACTCAAGGTTCGACACCGTCCAGAACGACATCGAGGCGGTCAAGAGCGATTTGAACTCAAGGTTCGACACCGTCCAGAACGACATCGAGGCGGTCAAGAGCGATTTGAACTCAAGGTTCGACACCGTCCAGAACGATATCAAGGCGGTCAAGAAAGATATGGACGCTCAAGGGAAGAAGCATATGGAGATGCTGGTATTGCAGCAAAAAGTTCTCCTGCGTTTAGCTGAAAATGCCGGTATTGATACTTCGGAGGATTATAAGGCATTACAGGCTGCCGGGAGCATCGTTGCTCTTCCAGAGGTCGTCGTCACGCACACTCCCACATCATCTGTGTCTAGCAGGGAGCCGCAATTCCGTGCATCTACACCGCCTTCTTTCAGTGGAGCTGGCCCCTCCACTCTCCCCGACCCATTCCCTCAAATTGCCCCGTCTTCTCGCCTCTCCAAGAAACACTCGTTCTTGTCTCTCCCTCATCTCGCTCGCCTTCGGGCGCAATCAGAGCCCGACGTGCGCGAGGCCCTTAAAGTACGCGAAGTGCATGAGACCTTCCGTCTCCTCGAGGCCGACCATCAGCCAGAAGTGAAGAAGGGGCTCCACGATGTGATCAGAGCTTTCAAGAGGGCTTTTGTACGTCCGCCTTCCTGCTCATCGCGTTGTCCAACGAGTCTAATCATAGTGTGTCATGGAGTCCAACAAGTAGGGCTGATATCGAACCGCTGAAGAAGACGCAGATTACCATACACTCATTCTCTCTCCTCCATTACAAATACCCAACACTCCTTGTGCCGTTTCCATCGTGCCCACAGTAGTTGGTAGTGGCCGATCGCCATTTGTATAATGCTGCTCTGACTTGTGGTCCTTGTACGATACTCCGCGGTTCCTTTCGCATGCTCTCATTAATCTATTTCTTTCCCTTCGACTGCCATGCCCCGCATCGGGGCGCTCAACATGAGAATGTAGATGGGGTCTGACTATGCCTCAGCTTTCGTGTCCCAACGTAAGCTTGAGTGGTCCGCCACATCGCAAAGATTGGAGTTCCACTGGTGCAGATATATCACTAAGTTTGCAAGTACAGACAGTGCGCATAGCGGAGGAGATACGAGGTTAACAACATATAAAATAGCTGCCTCGCTCTTACCCACCTTGCGTCATGGGCAAACCAGACATCGTAGAGAACTCCCCTTGTGTTGAGACGCACACCGACAAAGGACATCACGGAAGTACAGAGAAAACAGGAGATGTGGATACATCCATTTTGAGGCAACGTGGGAGCTTGGGAGTTAGACAAGTCTGAAGAACAGGGTATGATACCGGCTGCTGAGGACATGATGTCCACCGTGGAGAGCGTGGTATCACCTATCGCAAGCTTCTCTCCCTTGTCTTCTCTGCACTCAATAAAACTTAACACGCTTGCATCGCTCGTTGCGCCGCATGTTCAGCTGAAGTCGGCCGTCCCGCCAGTGCCGGCGGTCGACCGCGCGGCGAGGGTTCGCACCACAAAGTGCATATCAGGATTTCCCGTCATCGTGTGTGTGGCGTGGGGATCATGGTCATGGAACGGTAGGCTGTCTCGAGTCGCGTTCGAGTGGCGTTATTGTCCTGTTGGGTCGCTTCGTCGTTTCGGGATCGGGTACAGAACTGTACAGAAGTTGAACGGAAGCACGGCTGGAGACCCGGCTGAGTCCTCGGGGATAGCCGAGAGCGCACTTGACTTTTGTCTTCCTGCGCTCATGGATGAACCACTCACAAAACGCATCCTCATCTCTGGCCTAACTCCTACAATCACCCAAGACGACCTCTCGCACCGACTGGGATCCTTCGGATCCGTCACAGCACTCGATGGCCTCGGCGCACTTGATGCGCTCGGTCAGCCGCGCAAGTTCGCGTATGCGACCCTCGCCACGACCAAGGGCAAGCTTGCAAAATGTGCGCAATTCTTTCTCTCAATTTCGAGCTACCTAACTCGCTCTGCTATATTTCGTTTCATCTCCACTTTGCGCACTTTCTGCTCCATCTTCGTCTTACCACCACTCCTACTTCTCCGATTGTAGGCATGAACGTGCTCAGCGGGTCGACCTGGAAAGGCGCCAAACTACGCATTGGTGAAGCCAAACCTGACTTTCGAGAGCGGTGCGCTACGTCTAGGATTCGGTATACAGCAATCTCTAATCTACTACATGGGCAGCATCGCCCTCGAAAACACACCCACTGACCCTCCTCCGCGAAAACGCATCCGCCTCGCGCGCGGTGTGCAAGGCACCCATTCAGCCGACATGTCCCTCGTCACTCCAGAAAATGTCCATCTTCGTCCTCAATGGCGCGTCACCGCACTTGGCCGCCTCGTGCGCCCTGTCCGCATGCGCCCCATGCACCCGCTCGACCCACCCATCGACCTTTCGAAGAGCGCGGAAAAAAGGAAGGGGAAGGGCCAGAAGGATAAGGAAGCGGTAAAAGGAAAGGAGGAGAAACCCACCCAAAAGAGAAAACGGGAACCGCCGACGAGAGCGAGAAGGCGGACGATTGATCCGCTTCAGTGGGGGAGTCAACATATTGTCGGGGTCTTCTTGGAGGGTGGGAATGCAGCTCCAGGAAGTACATCACGGACGGACGTTGAAAAGGAGACGGTAGACAATGGAGACGAGGATAGCTCCACGATGGGTAGCTCAGCGGAGGAGAGCAGTGGCGAGGAGAGGAGGGAGGCAATGGTCGAGGACGATCCAGCAATTCCCGAAGCTCACCATACAGCAATTCTCCCGCTCGATGCAACTTCGCTCCCTGTCGCGCGCACGGCGCTACCACTTCCAACGGCACCTGTGGTAGTAGCAGCCGCTCCAATCACATCTGCAGAGTCAACCGACCTCGCGCAAGAAGCTGAAAAAGCTCTCGACTTGCTGCGATCCATGTTCGGCGATCCAGACCCCGACGGCGCAGACTGGGGCGGCGCCGAGAGTGCCGGATCCGACGTCGACGTCGCAGAGCTTGTACCGGAACTGCAAGATGCAGAAACGGGGTCAGACGAACCGGAGGAAGCTGACGGAGAGACGAAAGAGCCTACTGATACTGCACCTATGTCTGCAGACCAAATTGAACCTACTGGTCAGCCTACAAAATCCGGGACGCAGGTGAAGAAGTTGAAGGATTTATTCGCTCCGAGGGAAGAGGAGGGTAAGCTTGATCTGTTTTTACCTCCTTTGTTCTGTACATTAACGTCCGATCTTCACTTTCTTCAGCCGGCTTCTCTCTCCTGAACCATCTCGACCTTGATCTCGATCTCGATGACGACTTTGACTTGGAACTATCCGGCGGTGTTATTCCTCCCATTTCCACCGTCTTGCCTTCTGCTTCCATACTTCCTGTCCCATCGCAGAAAGCTTTATCCAGTCCTGCATCGCTGCTCGATCCTGCCCGGCCTCTATTCTTCCCACGGCGCGCAGCGCCCCTCGGGGCGTGGCGGACGCGCTTTGCCTTCCATCGGACAGACACTGACGAACACATTCGCTCGAAATGGGAGACTGAGAGAGGAGAGCTTACACGAGAGTGGAAGCGACGGTACCGCGAGGCGGTGAAAAGCCGACGGAGAAGAGGTGGAGAAGATACTGCTGCTGGCGAAGCGGGCTAGATGTGCATTGTCATTTAATATATGTAGCCCTTGCGACCATTGAATGTCCTCGTTTGATGCGATGACCTGCATGTGAATTGTAGAAGTTTTCACACGTGACGTGAAGTATTGAGGAAAAAGTGTCCACCCTGAAAAAGGAAATGATTCGACCCAGGCTCGAACTGAGGACCTTCTGTGTGTTAGACAGATGCGATAACCAACTACGCCATCGAACCATATCATTAGTCATAGACTTACAATATCGATCTGATTTTCAATGGTTTACATCCTTGCACCTGGCACCTTGTCGAATCTCTACATTCCTCCACATCCACACCTTTCGGCGGCGCATCCATGAATCCAGAGTCAGAAAATTCACCAAACGCCTTGCCCACTCCATTCGCCTCACTGCCACCTAAAATTCCTCCGTCTGCTCTCGCATGGGGTACTGTTCGTAGAGCTACCTCTGATGACCTCCCAGACGCCTACGACCATCGGGTGCACCTCGAAGCAATCTATGTTCTTACCTCGGAGAAGTCAGATCTCCAGCTTGTCACTCATCCTCCGTGCCACCATTGTCGAAAAGGACGCAAATTTTGTGACCGAGGTTATCCTACCTGCAGTCTTTGTGCTAGAAACGGCTTGAAATGTGCGCGTCAGACCTCGCAATGGACAGATCTTCCGTTGTACAAGTGAGAATTTATTCGTGAATTGCGTTCGTGCCAGTTGACGCTTTGCTCTGTATGAACAGGATCAAGAAAAATGCAGACAAAAACGACAGTAGCGCGAAGAGAAAAAGGCTCGCCGCTGACGAAGCTGAGCCATCTGATATGAAGATCAATCCGCGACAAAAGCAGGCAAAAATTGACGAAGCTACCAGCGAGGTACTCACAGACAATGACACAGAACGACCCTTTACGCGCTCTCATACGACATTGACCAAGGCCAGTCGAATAGAAACAGCGCAGGCGGCATTGAAACCAGACGGAAAGGCTCCTGCTGAGAAAAAAGCCAAATCGAAATCGAAGTCTTCAAAAGGCGACTCAGAGAAAACCACTGCCAGGCTTCTCTCATCTTCCAAAGTCGCCTTACCGATTCAAAAGAAGTCAAAGAAACTACGGGAATCAGGATCAATCCTCGAGCATATGGCATCGACAGTGGGTTCGTAGTTACTCCATCCTCATCCAACATCCCAACTCTTCCTATTGACATTGCTCTGGGCCAGAAAATAAACGGGTCAAGTCGCACTCGAAATCAAATTACACTTGGCGCACCGCGAAGCCTACACCTATCCTATCTGCCCCACTACGCCTCCTCCCTAACGGTAGACCCCGCATATGGACCGGGGTCAGTTCTCTCGCCTGTCCTTTTTCTTGCTTGTTCTCACCTTTTCATATTTCAGACTTACCGTGAACTATCGGTTGCGATTCCAGCTCTGGAGAAATTAACTGACGGAATAGTCAGCGAGGGATGCGATACACCTATCCTGATCTTCAACAGTAATCGCGACAAGGTTCCAGAACTTGGCGCATGGGAGGGTGATACATGGGAGGGACGCAGAATAACGTTTTCTATGTGAGCACACTTCTGTATTCGCTTGCGTTCTTTTTTTGTCAACTCCGCCGGTCCTTGAGATGATCCAATATTCTTGTCATCTGACCCTATTCGCATTTTCACAACCTTGAAGATGGCTCAGATTGATCAACCATGAAGACCCCCAGCAACCTGCTGCGTTCTTTCTTGCTCGCGGTTACTTCGATTGAATCTCCAACACTCACAATTTCTATCAACAGAGCTAGAGATATCTTAGTCCCTCCGACGCTCGGCATGTCTGGCCTCATCTCCAATGATCTAGATGCTGCGCGTCCTTGTTCATCAGGGGCTGAGTCGTCCAAAGACTTGCCGCTGATTCCATCATCGTCAGCATCGCTCAACGCTGAGGGTGCATATATCATATCTCGCAAGCCTGAATCTGGGAATGTGGCTAGCGAAGCTTCCCATCCTTCATCCTGCGACCTCAAACTTTCCCAAGACGTCGATCAACTTGGACGTGTATCTTCCGATCCTCAAGTCAATCTCGTAGTAAGAGCAGCATCGACTACTCCTGGTCCCGACTACGAAGACGTGTCGCTTCATCCACAAACATACAGCCCGTGCAATTGCACACGCGTGAGCTTTGATCCAGATTGTCCGGACTGCAACGGCTCCGTTGCACCTACTTCCCTCTCCTATCCGGTAGCGGATCAAGATATCGAGATGAGCATCGATTCGGCACGCAAAGATGATCCTCAAGATGGCCGCCATAGTGATCGGAATTCCATACGTCCCAATATTGATGACGACGAGATGGTGAACTCGGTGGTAAAGCCAGGAGCCCATGTCGATGCTGGGTCGCAATCGACTGGTGCTAATGTTTTACCATCATCTGTTCCATCGCAGTTGGGTATCTCATCTTCTGTGCCATTCATCGTACCCCTTCCCGCCTCCGCCGCCCCAGCTGCATAATGCACCTTTAACTACTTCTTTCCCCGTAGAATCGATTCCCTCCCCTCCAACTGACATCCAGGCCCTCCTTCATGCTCATGAAACAGGCCGACCTGTATCTATAATTATTTCTCGCGATGCGCCTCTCATGCCATGGATACTTCCTGACGAAGTCGGATATGTATGGGCGGGTCTGTTTGCAGTTGTTAGAATGAAGGTGATGATGATTCATTTCGCTTCAATGCTATGGTCTTTTGACTCCAGACCATCCACTTAGGAAGATAAACTGTACGCGCCCTCACCACGGGTTACTTCGACGACGACCCTCCGCGTGCTTTGGCGTTTCGAGCTCGAATGGATCTGTGGTGGTGAAGAATCATTGAAGAGCGAGGCGCAAGACTTCAAAGAGTGGCAGAAGACCATACAGCGTCCTTGGTGGGAGTGCACAAGCTCTCCATCAGAGACAGCTTTAGATTCACCGATGGCGATTGACGCCCCATTGACACGGAACACAGTCGCGACCGAGCAAGACTCCGCTCCTATCACTCCTACCGCCTTTGATCGTTCTTCGCCTCGGCGGCCTTTCGATGCGCTAATCACTCATTCACTCATCCCGCTTCCTCTACTAGCCTCATTCTCTGCCTCCTCGGCAAATGACGCTTTCCCTTCCGGGTATTTCTGTCGCAACTGCGGACGCGTGAATGTCCAACGCTTCCTACGCCATCGTGCATGCGAGGGTGCGCACTGCGCTGTCTTGCGATCTCGTGCGACAATGGGTCAATCAGTCGGTGGCGACAGTTTAGAAAGCGGGGTTAAAGAAATCAGGGACGACGGGCAAGGATGGATGATGGACATCATGGCTGTGCGCAATCCCCGGTTGACGTATGTTTGCCTATTTCCCGATAACATGTGCCTCGAACCTGCCGTTTCACTACTGCGACAAGACTGGGGAGATGGCATGCGTGTTTTTTGGTATGGCCTTCCCAGCTTGTCGTCTTTGTCACAGCATACGTCTCTTGATCGTCAGGTTCCGCCTACACCTCCTGTCCCAGCGGCCCCTGTCTCGAATCTGGCTCCAGTGACGAGTGAACAGGTGCTACATTCTGACAAGCCTCTTGTACGACATATTTTCACGGGCAACCTGCCCAAGCTGCAAACGGAGCCCACTGATCTTTTCGGTCGGCTTCAACGGGATGTTCAGTTGGAACGCCGTTTTGGAGAGACAGTCTTCACAAAGCGGTTCGATTCTTCTGCGATCGTCGAAGGAGAGGGTGGGACAGTGGTTCCGAAGAGTATAACGAAATTACAGGAATTTATGGAGTATTTAGTAAGTACGTACGGAGAAGAGAAGGCGATCAAGATGCCGGTCATCGAAATTCTGTCGTGGGTCGGCGAAGGAAAGGTGACAAATTTGCCTCTGACAGCGTTCGTTCTGAATACATATCCGGCGCAGGCGCGCGACGTCTTCCATGCCAAAGAGAAATCCTTGGCTGTCCTTTGTTTAGGTGCCGATGTGGTGTTCACCTTTACATATTCGGATCACAATTCAAAGGGGACAGCCGCGGTGCCGACCAAGGTTCCAGCGAAGGCTCCATCAGTGAACCTCCGGAACCATGATGCGACAAGCGACACACAAGACTTTGGCACGAAGAAAAAGGCGAAAAGTCCTGCGGTTTTGCGTATAACACTGCTACACGGAGACATGATGGTCCTGAGTGGCGGTGATTTCGAGGCGAGCGGCTTTGTCATTCGAAAAGTTGGACGTCTCTTATTTTTTTCACAAGCAGTATTTCATGGCTCGTACAGGAATGTGCATATGTACGCCCTCCCCAGTCGCGTTGCTGTCTCTGTCAGCTAACCTCTAGCTCCCCTAGTGGCCATCAGTAGTTACGTACCAGGATCGCGGTTCATTTCGTCACCTGCAAGGGTATAGCTACCCAAGAAGGCTTGCATGACTGGTTCTTTGCAAAGTATATCTTTGGTGTACGAGCACTGTATAGTTTAGGCTGCGGATACCTCGTCACGATGAAAAGTCTCTTTGGCAAAACTTCTAATTATCTAGTGGCCCTTGCTATCAGGAACAGGTGCTTGAGACACGACAGGTGCTCGAGACACAAAGAAGCGACGTTTATAGATGCATTTGTTCTACGATCGAGGCGAAAACCCGAGTGTTGAGATCCGCAGATAGATTTCTGAATACCCCTCGATCTCGCTGGCTATCAAAGAATGTGGATGTCTGACGAGTTCTAGTCATTCGAATGCTACCACTCGACGGAAATCTAAATTGTCACAGGACGCCTGTGATTGTATCGCTCACGGGGGACAGACGCTCTCCACGGAACTCGTTTGGGCAAACCAGCCTCATGTTGCAACGGAGCTGGACGGAAATCGTCATGACTATGCAGGGGGAAGAGCAGTATGACACATGATTCAACGTATTTCAACCCAGATTATAATAAATGATGTCCAACAATTGATCTAATCCGTCAATCTCCTTGGTGCGGCGCTCTCCAGGGAATATGGCTTGAAGTATATGTGCCCAGCCTGGAGTCATGAAATTGCGATCATGCATGCGGCAATACTCCCAGAACTCAGGATAGAACCCGCCCTCCGCCCAGTCTATCAACGCAGTGACTGTCGAGCCCTGAACCATGATGTTCTTGGGAAGCAGGTCTCCATGTGTGAAGTAGATGGGACAATCGCGCGGGAATGGGCTAAGCAGAGTATCTACGTACGCGTGGCCAACGGAATCCATGTTTCCGCCAGCGATGAAAGTGAATAGGGAGCGATAATGATCAATGAATTCTTCAACGCTCGTGAATGAGCGTTCCGGGGAGATGTTTGGTGGAAAGAATGTATCTCGATAAGGACCTCCGCTGACGGACCCAAGGGTCTTCGATTGAATGGTGTGCATGCGCAACAAGAGAAGCTTCAGCTGCGCCGCCACATGGTCAAGTTCCTCCACCGTCATCGTATCAATGACTTTGTCGAGAGAAACACCCGGGACTTGCTCCATACAGATATACCAAACACTGTCAACCAAAGGTTGTTCAGCGATAAGATCTTGGACAGTGACCACGTAATGAGGGTCGCCAGGATAGTGAAGGATGCGTGGCACGGGAAGGGCAGCCTCGTCGAGAGCGAACTGTGCACATATAACCTCTTCTGCAAGGTCGCGTGCATATTTGATTAGGACACCGGGTCCAGTTTTGACGACAGCTCTGAGACCTAGTGTCTGTTGAGATATGACGTCTGAGGCTGGTAACGCTTCCAAGTCTTCGAATGACTTCGGCAACCATAGCTCAGGCATGGGTGTACTTATGGTTGGCTTTTGTTACTATAAAAGCGCTCCTCAAAATTCAGCATCTCTCATCGCAATCCAGAGGATACGTACCAGTGTGAGTGAGATGAAAATTCAAAGCTTTAAGCTGCACGTTTGGGAGATAGAAGGAGAATGAAGTTGCAGCGCGGTGGCTGTAAATATTCAAAGTCAGATACGACCCGTACGCAGCCGACCAGTCCCCATCGCTCAACAGAAGACAATCGTTTTGTAGTAAGGCGCCCGACCTCCTTCTCCTAATACAGGACCCCTGTGTACCATTCTTGAGCGCTCGAGCGTCAATCCTTGTACCGACGGAAATGACGCTAGACAGGAACCTCTCCGATATCCTGACAGATTAGGCAAATATCTGGGGAATATCTGAACTTCGGCGCGGACATGATGGACTAGAACACCCTTATGTGGACGGATACGGAGAAGTAATTGACCGAAATTCCTGGAGAGAAAGTCTGCCGCTGTCAAACACCTTGTTCAATGACGTATCCTGGTATGTATCACTGGCGGCAGTGGTTAAATATACTTTGATTTTGTCCTCACAGTGTGGATACAGACGATACAATATGAAGGCCAAGGAAAGACCACAAATCAGTCTTCTTGACAACCGTACACCGGAGCCCTACGCTATGCACAGGGTGTGTGGTTTTCCATCATAGAGATCCTGTGAAAATGATAAACATATTCATACCAAGGCCATCATTTTGTTGCAATTATCTGAGAAATGTATGTTCATTTAAAAGTCTTCGACTCTTTCTCATAATTGCTACGTAACGTTTTTACAGGAAATCACCAAGCGCTGCGCGTAGTGCTATACTTCGCCGAGCCGCTCGCTTGTATCATATGGACCCCGGGATAAGATCCAACTCATGTCAGCGATGAAGGTCAGATAGAAGGTCGGTATTCAAGCGCTCATCGTTCGTATGTTATAAAGGCCAGTGGGAGTAGATGCCCACTTCCCATATATTTCCACCATCTCCACCATCCAGTAAGTGTGTGGCGTCCTGTGACTTCACTCGAAGGCGTTGCTCATAGACTTGCTTCAGACCATGTCCCACTTGAGCGATCTCAACTTCTATCCAGTCTTTCCGGATAACAACGCTTTAAAACCGATCTACTTCGAGACCCCTGGCTTAGAACCCGTGGCTGTCCTCGGCAGCCGGCACGTCCTCCTCATATGGGACAACAGCCGGGGTGGCGCGCTGGTACATCAAGTCATACAGCTCACGGGCATTCCAAGCCGTTATTTCTACGACACATCCCCCGTTGCGAACCTTCGGAATCCAGCCACCCGTCATCTCAATACCTATATCTCACTGGGCACTTTCACTCGTGCTCAACGAGACGCAATCCTTGAGCTGGCCAAGGCGGTTCCATACGACCCAGCCTCTCACATCAACGGATGCCAAGTTTGGATGAGGGATCTTCTCCAGGTGATGATAGCACACGGATACTTGGCAGAATCTACATTTCGCCAGATTGAGGCGGTCGTCCCGCTCATCCATCGCCGAGCTTGAATGTATCTCTCGCATGTTTTTTTTTCCTCTCTAACGATACTGTATACTGCCGCTAACTGGTAGCACTCACCGTCCAGATTGTGTATGCTGGTTTCACCCAAATTGCAGTTGCAGGATAAGAGTGGGACCCTTTTTGTGGAACGGTAGATCAGATGTACGAGTGGTCTCCTGAGAATATGATTGTTTTCAAACTACATATGTCGCAGAATGCTAAGCACGTTTGTGTGTGATTGATTTCCTTCTGAGATATATGTCACCGATAAAGAACATCACTCAAGCTGCAAGAAATTCCATTGCAGAAAAATGAAATTTGGCAAGCAAAAAATCATCAGCTGTCCCTGCACATATCGCTCTTCTCTCCCACATCTGAAGGCTGTGTCTGTGACTTTCCACATTATAAATGAGAAGTTGATTCCCTTGCATCTGCATCAAATTCTCGTGCACTCGATCACCAAACGCCCTCGAGCACTCCTTGTAGAATGTCTGTCGCCAATATTGCATGCCTCGGTCATAGTGATTGTTCTAGGTATCCACAAAACCTGGATGATAACGGCACCCGAACACGCGCTTGTTCTCTGTCATTCATGAGGCCCTCAATCATCTCAAGAAACAATTACAGATAAAGGACACCGACACTGTATCCCAGCTGAACAGGTGATTCAAAAGATCAAGCACGAGGCCACAACGAGCTCTTCAGCGCTCGGGCTGATGCCGGCCACGGGTCTCATGAACAATAGCGGTGTCTTGAACAGGCACATGGCACATTGATCCTCGTCTTCTTCTTCCGTGATGTTTGTGCCAGAAGACCCTGAATTGATTCTAATGGGCAACCATGAATCAAACACAGATATGCTCTCATGTCAGAGACCCATTATGTTGATACGCTGAGCGAGGTTATGGTAGATTCGACCTTGATATTAAGAAGGATCTCCTGGGAGACAAACGGTTTTATATGTCAAGTTATATTGTTGAAAGAGTGGCCGCTTATTCTCGAATTTCAGCATGTACTATCAGCTCTATCTTTCAGCCCAACTCATCCGCATTTAGGGATCGGACCTCAAAAACGGCACTTTTCGTCAGCATAAAACCTAAAAACCTATGATAAGCTGATTGATAGGTTGAGGAAATATTTCGCTCGTGGATCACTACCGGGGTGCTCCAGAGGCTCCTGGGTCTGGGTGACCTTGGGTGGGAGCAAATCCGTCCGCACTGAGGATCGGACATGGCTACCGACAAGTCAATTTTCGACGCAAGTTAGGGCTATCCCGAAATTTGACCCTTTCCGTCCGCAAACGGATCGGACCTCTATAGCGATATACCAGGTCCTGCGTACATATGGCCCTGCGAGCAAACCTCGCCAAATAAACGCCACTATCGTCTCCAGCCCCTAGAAAACAACGGAGGAAGATGACAAAGCTAGAATTTACCGTTCCAGGAAGCATGGCTTGACTTCAGACATCGCAACGAATCAAGGTTCAAGCTATCTTCTCCAGCCTGAATGACTGATATCTCCAGGATCGCTGTGGGAAGTCGCGCGCTCGCCTCCCATCTGATATAAGAGCCGACAGGCGTGGGTGCCTCATTTTCAACATCCATATCGACCATCTCTCTGGTAAGTGCGCAGTGGTGCCCTCTGACATCGCCCGCAGGCGTCGCACGCTCACGCGGACCCAGATCAGACTCTCATGGCCCACTGGAGAAGCCTGAGCGTATACACGTCCTTCCCGGACAACGACGCGCCGAAACCCGTCTATTTCGAGGCCGCCGGCCTGGCGCCCACGGCCGTGCTCGGCAACCGCCACGTCCTGCTCATGTGGGACAACAGCCGGGGCAGCGTGTTCGTGGCGCAGGTCGTCCAGCTCACGGGGATCCCGGGGCGCTACAACTACGACGCCGACCCCGTCGCGAACCTGCGCGATGCGGCCTCCAAGTCCCGCAACGCCTTTTTCGCGCTCGGCACGTTCACGCGCGCGCAGCGGGACAGGATCCGCGAGCTGGCCGAGGCGGTCCCGTACGACCTGACCTCGCTCGTCAACGGATGCCAGGTGTGGATGCGGGATTTGCTGCAGGATATGATCACGGAGGGGCTCTTGAAGGAAGACGTGTTCCGCCGAATCGAGGCACTCGTCCCGCTCATCCATCGCCGCGCCTGAGCGTATCTTTGGCATGTTGTGCCTAGTGATGCCTGCTTCCTGATCTACATAGATTGAGCGCGGTTGTAGGAAAGAATCAATGCGTGTATGAGGATTCATTGATCAAGCGTACGATTCGTTCTTCGAAAACGTGATCGCTGCAACCGTGTGCACTGATACTTGGAACTTCTGAACGTTGCGAGCTGGAGCCAAGGTCCAGGGGGAACAGACAGTTGGAAAGAAGGAAACGCTAGTACGGCAAGTCGCGTGTGTTGGGTTTCCGTTGAGCCGAGGGGGATGGATATGCAGCAGATCTGGGGCACATTGTAGGTCAGGGCTTTACTTGCCAAACCCACTGATGGTGAAGAGAACTGCGCCGGCATCGCTCGTGCCGGATCCGCACTCCTTTTAATTGTGCGAACGGCTTCCTCCCCGCCACCAGGAAATCGGTCGTTCTTCTCGCAAGCGATCTCCACCGCACCCAGAAGCCCATCAGCAATACACCGGAGGTCCTGAGGTTGGCCTGTCCAACGCTTCGTCAGCTTATCGGGAATTCACCGTGACTATGTCATGCGTACTCACAACGACTTCAAGCAGGTACCAGGCGCGCTCACCAGAGCACAGTACAAGACTTGCGGACGGGAATCCCCATGGTCTGAAGGAAGGAAAAAACGGGGCCATGAACTTCAAGATATCCTCGGAGATCCCGGTCGGACTCCTGCGCATACTGTCGGCGCAGAACAGAGAGGTCCTTGTTGGGGCCCGCGTGCGTGGCCTAGCAGGCGATGGTCGCCGACACGATGCGCGGGATCATCAGTAGACAAGGATGAGCCGGGTCCCCTCGCCGGATTGCCCGGCGATGCGGCGAAAAGCGCGCTTGGTGCACGCACGCGTTGATGAACAGCGTCAAGATTGTGGGGCGGGGCGCGCGTGGTGTCTAGATACAGAATGTTCGACCGGACGGGGTTTCTGGATGTTGAGTGAAAGCGAGACGCGGCGCTCATTCTCGCGTGAGAGATTTGCATGATCAAGAGTTTGACCTGCGGGGACATCGCTTGTTCAGGTGGTGATGCGAGGCGAGGAGCGACCCCGTTTTCATCCTTTGAAGGTCGGGCGCACACTGCGTCAGAACCTACAGAACAAGAAAGTCGATACATAAACACTTGAAAGCTCATCCCAACGCGCTTCTCGTCTAGACCTGTAGATGCGAGGGCACGATCAAAGCAAGTAGGGAGATTGTATGTGTATAGACACGCACGCACGAATGAGGACATCGGGAACGGTCCGTTGATTGGTCGATTCAGGAAACAGGTCACCCATAAATACCACCAGACGCAAAAAGCTGAGCCCTTCGGCCTTCGGGTCGGTCAGACAGTGAACCGCAGAGGTCGAGACGCAATCCGAGAGCCCCACACCGCCTCGATCCCGAAACCTACATAGACCACCACCGAACGCACACACACCTCAACACGCCAACCGCGTGCCCAAGCTCCCAAGCACGCGCGTGTCTGCTGAGGAAACCGGCATGAGATTCAAACCCAATTTATATACGACACATGACATCGGAAGCGCGCGCGGCCACGCCTCTCGCTGGCGCGTCGAACACCGCAAGACGATATGTTCAGACATTCCAATTCGGAGGACGGGGGCCCATGGTCCATGGCGCGCGTCGAGCACGAGACAGAGGCGATCGATGAGCACGGAGCGGCGCGATCATGCACCGCGACGCCGCCGCCCGTTCAAAACTGCACGTCTTGCACCTGCGCAAGCCTTGCGCACGCCGTCGGCCTCGTTTATTCATTAAATCATGCATTCATCACGCGCCGGCTTCCAGAGCACGACGACGACGACGACGACAGCAGCAGCAGCAGCAGCAGCGGCCGCAGCGGTATATACTCACCAGCGCCCAGCGCCCAGCACCATCACCAAACCACACCTCCCAGCACCATCACGCCCCCGACGCCCCCGGGGGCTCACACCTCCCCGTGCCCCCCGCCCCGCAAAAACGCGGCGATGCGCGCGACGAGCGCGTCGAGCGCGGCGAGCGCGTCGAGCGCGGCGAGCCAGGGGTTCATGGCGGCGTCGAGCGCGGCGGGGTCCGCGCCCTGGGCGATGCGCGCGTAGAAGTCGGGTCTGCGGGGGACGGCGCGGATGGCGATCTGCGCGGCGGCGAGGGGAGGTGAGAGCGAGAGAGGGGGAGGGGGAGAGGGGGAGGGGACGCACGGCGACGACGGAGCGGATGAGGAAGGTGTGGTGGTGGCGCAGGACGAGGTCGTACGCGCGCCGGAAGCACGTGTGGAGCTCTGCGGCGGGGTCGGCCTGCGCGTTCTGGAGCGCGTGGGAGGTGAACGCGAGGCCGCTGCGGGGCACGCGCGTTAGCGTTAGCATGAGTGCGGGCGTTAGCATGAGTGCGGGCGTGAGCGTGAGCGTGAGCGGGGGAGAGGGAGAGAGGGAGGGAGGGAGAGAGTGAGTCACCGGGTGAGGCGGACGAGGGAGGCGGTGGCGGTGCGCTGGCCGTCGCGGGCCTCTGCGGCGACGAGTGCCTCGAGGGTGGGCGCGTCTGCGGGGCGGGACGTGTGGCGGGCCCTTACGCCCTGCAGAGAGACGCGAGGAAGGCGCGAGGAGCTACGTAAGCGCGGGAGGAGCGGGGTGTGATGGAAGCGATGCCGGGGGCGCACGCACGGCGATGTTGTTCCTGAGGTCCGTCTGTACAAAGGCAAAGACGCCGCTGCCGAGGAGATCTGGTTCGCGAGCGCGCGCGCGGAGGGAGCGGGGGATCAGCGGCGGGTGACGGGGGATGGCGGGCGGGCGGACGGGAGGGGAGTTATTGACCGAAGATGTCGACGAGGCCGTCCGCGGCTTCCAAAAAGGCGATGGTGTCGACGCCATCATCGCGCACCGGGACATCAGCGAAGGACTGTTTTGAAGGAGGGATGATCAGATGGGGTGGGTGATGCGGTTAGAGTGTGGGTGGGTGTGGGTGTGGGTGTGCTGATGGCGTACTTTGACTGTTTCGAAGACGGGCGGCATGGGGAGCGAGGAGAGGAGAGGGAGAGGGAGAGGAGGGTCGGGGTCGGGGTCGGGGTCGGGGTGGCTCGGGCTGGGGGTTCCCCGCACGGGGCACGGAATCTAATCTAATCGCTGGCGCGGGAACGATCAAGTACGCTTTGCGGACGCTCGCGACATGTCTCGGGGAATGATGGGGTGGCTCGGGGATTGGCCGTTGTGATGGAACGAGGGTTGTGTTACGGAATCGAAGGGGGGAAAAAACAAATGGAAGATGTTGTGGGATGAGTTGTATTAGTCGGAAAGGACAGATGATCGGAGTTGCAACCTTTCCTCCTCTCTCCCCCGCCTGTCTCTACGAACGATCCCTCTCCCGCCTTACACAACCAACATGGTCCCTAAGTGAGTCTCCGCGCCCTCTGCCCCGAACCGCGAACCGCGAACCGCTCACCCACCCCGCCCAGACCGCCCTCCCCCGTGACCGCCCCCGACACCCTGTACGCCCCGCCCCGTCCCATCCCAACCGTCCGCCCCCGCCCCTCTGACAGCCCTCCCCCCCCAGCGTCCCCCAGAAGCGCAAGGCCGACGACCCCGACGACCCCGCCCCGCCGCCGCCGCCGTCGTCGTCGACCGCTTCGACGTCCGCGGACCTGTTCGACTCTGGGCGCGTCATCTGCGAGTCCTGCGGCCAGTCCGTCCTCTTCAGAGACGAGTCCGCCGCCTTCACCACCAAGCACTGGGACGCCCACAGGGCAGAATGGTACTCCTCCCCTCGCCCTTTACCTCGCCCGTCCTCTCACCCCGCACCCGTCCCCAGCACCGCCGCCGCCGCCTCCGCCGCTGACCCCGCACCGCCCCCGCCGACGACGACGACGATGTCCACCACGCCCGACGCCCTCGCCGACCCTGCCCAGCCCAACAAACGCCGCCGCGCAAAGCGCTCCGAGGAGGAGCGCATCGACTACCTCCGCTCAGACCCGTACGTCGCCCAGTTCGAGCCCTACCGCGTCCTCTGCGCCTCCTGCGACAAGTGGATCCGCCTCCGCCCCAACTCCACCTACTGCTCCATCCCCTTGGGACGCACACCGCAAGAGCTGCCTTGCAAAGAAAGGGTGCGTCTTCCCCTCCCTCCCCACCCATCTCCACCTCCGTCCGCGCGTGCGCTCAGCCCACCCCCGGCCCAGGACAAAGTCCGCCGCCAGCGACGACCGCAACGCCGCCCTCCTCGCAGACCCGGACGTAAAGAAGTTCGACCAGGAGCGCGTCCACTGCCGCCTCTGCAACAAGTGGGTCTCCGTCGGCTCCGACGACCACGCCCTCCAGGCCTGGTCCGCCCACCGCGCCGCCTGCCAGCAGTCCGCCGGCCCCGCCCCCCCGCCTCCGCGCCCCCCAGGTCCGTCCTCACTCCTTCGCACAGTCCGCCGTTCGTCTCACCCGCCGCGCGATCAAGCGTGCCCCCGCCGTCCTCGCACCAGCTCGCCCTCGCCTCCATGCCCGCCCTCGTCCGCCCCCGCCCACCCCCATCCTCCACGCCCTCCGCCTCCAGCACCCATCCCCCGGCTCCCCGCGTCCACCGCCTCCGCCTCCGCCACATCCTCCGACGCGCTCCCCGCTCTAGCCGCCGCCGCCGCCACCGCCAGCGAGCCCGCGCACACGCCCTCGCCACCCGCCCCGCCGCACGAGTCCCGTCGGCGCAACGCCGCCCAGCGCGCGACACAGCTCCGCGCCGACCCGCTCCTCGCCGCCGTCGAGCCGGGGCGCGTCTTCTGCACGCTCTGCCGCAAGTGGGTCCAGCTCCGCCAGGACAGCAGCTTCTGCGCGTACCCCTGGCAGCAGCACCGCGCCAAGTGCCTCCTCAGGCAGTACGTCCCCGCCCGCGACCCCTTCGTCTCGCCCCCGTTTGTGTGCTGACGCGCTCGCCCACCGCGCAGTCAGAGGAAGGCGGCCGACGTCGTCGACCACAAGCCCCCCGCCGCCGCCGCGCCGCCGACGGCTGCGGCAGCGGCGGCGCGCCCGACTCGGATCCGGAGCCGGACGACTCGGCCTCGGAGGACGGCGCGTCGCTTGCGCGCGAGGCCGGGGCTAGGCTCGAAGACGCGGACGCAGACGGCGACGTCGGCGGAGAAGGCGGTGGCGGTGGCGGTGCGCCGTCGCTTGCCGATCTGGATTCGCCCGGCGGACGGTACGTCGCGTGTTTACCGGCGCGTGTGTCCCCACACTCACCCGCGCCCTCCCACCTTCTTACGCGCGCGCGCGCAGCGTCCGCTTCGTCGCGCGCTCGCTGCGCCACCTCTTCGCGACGACGTACGAGCGCTCGGACGAGCTCACGCTCGCCGCGCTCGTCTCCTACCTCAACGCCGCGATGCCGCCCGACAAGCACGAGGACTTCGACACCGCCGAGGTCTCGCGCGCCGCCCTCGCTGCACGCCGCCGGCGCGGTCGTGCTCGCGGGCGACGTGCTGCGCCCCGCGCCGTAGCCGCCGACCGCCTCCTCCCCGCTTGCATTCCTTCATTCATTCCTTCATCGGTTCTCTATATCTTTCTTGGGCCCGCGCCTGTCTGTACCGTACTCGAGACTTCGTTCTATTCGCCCGATAGCTTACACCCCGCCGCCGCCGCCGCCGCCGCCGTTCCCGCTCCTTCCCCCCCGATCTTCCTTTCCTTCCCCTTCCTTCTTTCTCTCTCGCTTGTCGCTTAACGCTTATATCTTGTCGTCGTCTGTCCGCCGGACTCTGTATATATCTATCTATGCTATGGACCGCGCCGCACCGATCGCGCGCGCACGAGACGACCCTAGACGTCTCGTCGCCCCGCGACGCGGCGCGATCGGCGGCGCCATGGACGCTGCTGGCTCCCACTTTTCGCATTGCTCTGGACGCTCGCTCGCTCGCTCACTGGTTGCAGGTTATTATTACGTGCTGATACGTGCTGATACGTGTTGATTCTTGTTGTTTGATGCTACTAGCCTACCGTCGCCGCCCCTTTCCGTTTCCGTTTCGTCGTTTATCTTTTATCTCTTGCCGTTTTTTTTTATTCCTCACGTTATTGCACCGTGCATGTCGCGCGTCGAGTGTTTGCGTGAGCGCGCCAGCGCTGTCGAAGGCCTCGCCAAGCGAGCGAGCGCGATATTGCAGTATAGGATTACCCGCGCAAGAATAGACAGATAGGCGGGCGAACAGCAGCAGGCAGGCAGGCAGGCAGAAAGGCAGTGCCAGAGAGCGCCGCTGTATACAGGACAGGACAGGACAGGACGGAATGAACAGAACGAATAGAACGAACAGACGAGACGATCCGGGGATGTAAGAGAAAGAGCTAAGGTACACACTACACATTATAAGACACGGATAGAGACACAAAGACAAGGAGAGAGAGAAAGAAGGACGCCGCGGCGGGAAGCGCGCCTAGGCGTTGCGCCCGTCGAGGATGCCAGAGCGCTGCACGAAATACGACCAGCTGTCGCGCATCAGCGAGCTCGTGCCCTGCAGCCCGAGGTCCGCGAGCTCGGGCAGCGGCTGCGGCTGCGGCGAGTGCCAAAGCCGTTGCCAACGCCGCCGCTGCCGTTGCTGTAGGCGTGCAGGCGGCCGTCCTGCGACATGGGGTACGCGTACGGCGGCTGGATCTGCTGGTGCGGGTGCGGGTGCGGGTGCGTATGTGTGTGCGCATGCGAGATGGCGGTGGGCGTGAGGGGCGGCGCGTACGACGAGGAGGCGGACGCGGAGGACGAGGCGGGTAGGACGATGGTCCCGCGAGCGAGAGCCGTACTCGACGGCGCGGTGCGAGAGCGGGCCCATGGCGCCCGAATCGTCAACCTGCCGCGCGTACTGCGCGTGCTGATGCATCGCCTGCGGTGGTAGCATCTGCTGGTGCTGCTGCTGGTGCTGCTGCTGGTAGTACTCCTGCTCGTGGTACCCTCCGCGGACTGCGCGAGCCACTCGCGCATCATCGACACGTTCGCGGGCGCGCGGTACGGCGCCGCGTCCGCGAAGCCGCCGTGCTGCCCGGCGCACATCGTGGTGTGCGCGCGGCACGAGCAGCGCGGGGCGGGGGCGAGGCGGTGGTCCTCGGGCGACGGCGCCGCGTACGCGTAGGGTGGGCCGCGGGCGGGCACGCCGCAGGATCTTCGCGCGCCCGGCGAAGATGGAGAGCTCGTCGTCGAGCTCTTCTTGCTTGATGTCCCAGGACGCGCCGTCGGCCTCGGGCGCGCGGGGCTGGGCGCTTTGCGCGGTGTCGAGGCGCCGGTGCGCCTTGTCTTGGAGGCGGCACAGGATAATCTGCCGGATGGGCGTGTCAGAGCGGGGAGCTCGAACGGGAAGGATGGTGGGGTGGGGACTCACGTGCGCTTTCGCGGCGCGCCGGTTCAGCTTGGCGGCCATGGAGAACAGGTCGCACGCCTTGTCGAGGCTCGGACATCGCGGCGTCCGCCAAGTGCGAGCGCGCCCGCGGGTAACGATGACGCCA
>JBCAQO010000135.1:0-28177 GCA_039111635.1 Heterobasidion occidentale | reverse complement strand
CTGTCCTCCGGAGAACGCGTCGGATCTTGGCCGCAAAACCAGAAGATGCGTGCCAGGATTTCAGGGGAATGCGAGACACTGGACGGCATCCATTGCGTAGCCAGCAGACGACTGATAATACGTGTTTCAGGTTCAGTAATTCGGCCTCCAGAATCCGTAGCGCCTTCTTGGGATTGTCATTGTAAACATCATTGATGACGGCATCCAAGGTTGAAAACCTCGTGCGCGCGATCTCCGACCAACAGTCGGTAGCTCTGGATGCCACAAAGCAAAATTAGCCAGTCGAACCTTAGATTGAGGTGTGGCAAGACAACATACTCGGGATTCAAGGCATCTCTTGCGGATCCAAGCTTCGGCTCAACTGCCTGACTGCCATGCAAGATACCACGAGCTAGTTCATTGAAGGAAAACTTAGACACGGAAGGAAAATGCCTCGTATCGGGTGCGAACACATGAAACCAGGCCGTTCACGTTGGACATCTCAACATCAAGTACTCGCAAGGGATCGATGGCATGGCTTGTCACGGCGACAGAGTTGATGAACGCGTTGAGTGTCTTGAGCCTAACGCCCATGGAAACCGTCCAATGATCAGGTTTGCTGCCGATGTGCAATGTAAATATGTCACTGGTTGAGTAAACGCGGAATAGATTGCTACTGAAGATCGCTGGAGAACACACCTCGGATCGAGTGCGTCTTCGGGCACCGCATTAGGGTTGTTGGACATGCTGGCTGCTATGAGGAGTAGTGGGGGGTTGGCTTCGTAGCGACAATGGATGCGAGATGTGGCAGCGGCAGCTTTCTATATAAGCGTGCGGACTTCAAAAACACCAATTGTGTTCCCGAGTATTGTTCTCAGCACTGCTGGTACGCACCACAAGGGCCGGCCGAGAATGGCTAAAACACTCCGACATGGCTGTCGTTGCACAGAAGATGCTATGTGTAGTCAGTCAGTCTGTTCTCCTCTGCATGCGTGCGGAGTCGGCGTCTGAGTTGAAGTCCGATGTTAGTCTGGTGCGTGCTTGCGCCGTGCTTGCAGTTGCTGTATTACCGTAGTTGGTTGGTCAGCCCGCAGTCCTTTCAAGTTTGGGATCTAGATGTAATGCTTTTATCGTTAGTTTTGGTCAAGACACCTCTTCGCCGGACTCTGCATGAGGGGCAGGACAACGACAGATATCGTGTCGTATGATGTTGAACATGGAGTGATATCAATGCACGACCTGCGAACCTGTCGAAGCTCAAGTGGTGTAGAAGTCAAGTATGTACAGCATGTGCGATCGAGACACGCCCTGGGCAAGGGGTGAAGAAGGGACCTACACGAGATATGCGTACGATTTACCAACGGATCGTTGCCGGGCCTCCACTTCTGTGCTTCTCTCCTTTCTCGTCGACAATCGATATCACGGGGCCATGCATTGCGTCGTGTATGGGGACAGAATCGCGGGAGCCCGTGATCTGGATTTTAATTCGGGCGGACGTTTGTGCAGAGCGGCTTTCGTGTTGAGGTGCTCGCTGGATTCGACAGGCGAGGGGAGAGATGCGAGGGGGAGCACTGCGCACGCCCGTGGGCCGTGGGGAGCCTAGCATGTGCCCACGGTGCAGCGGGAGAGAAGGCATGCCAGATCTTCAGCTGCGTGAAGCAGCGCAATATGGAGTGCCTCTGAGGGACATCGCCCACGGTCCTTCCAGCGCGTTTTCAGGATAGGCGTGCGGGTGCGGGGAGAAGGCTAGCACCACCAAGTGAGGGCGAGATCGATAATGAGAAGTTGATACAGGAGATAGATGGCACATGCTGTTTGAAGGGGTGGGGTGCATACCGGAGAGCGTGCGCTCTGGTCATGTCTACCACCACCATCACCTGTGTATTTCCATCATTGGAGAGAGGCGGCGGCTGCGATCTCACACAGATTGTCGAAAAGTACAGTTGCAAACGAGTTCAGGACGGCAAGATAGCCGAGCGCGAACCGGTACCAAACAGACACGTCTGAGGACAGGTCGACACCAAGATCAAGCCGAAATGCATTTTTCCGCGCACGAAACACAGTTACAAAAAAGCTTATCAAGGTGGAGAGCAGTGGTGGAGGACTGGTGGAAGGCTACTCTGGGCTACTGGCGGGATCTTCAGGCCCGCTCTAGGGGGCTTCGGGGTCTCGCGTCGCGTGCTTGAGCCTGCCGGAACTCCCCTTTGCGTGCCGTCGCTCGCGCTCCAACGTCGTTTCGCCCAACCGAACCCGACCGTCGATGATACATTGGATTGCGAAGACAAAATGCCATTGGCGCTGCGTAGGCCATCTGCCAGCTTGTCCTTGACTGATACGGCGACAGCGGTAAGCGTTCATGTCGAAGCAATCCCCACATCGCCTAATCCTCAACCTCAGTCTTCGATATGCTTTCAGCCCCCAATCCATTGTACAAAGCCATGTCCAAAGCCATATACTGAGCTCTCTTTCACAAGATATCAGCAGTATCATAAACGAAAAAACGCTGAGACTCAACATGGATAGCGTCACTGCGTTCTGGTACGTAGGAGCAAGGGAGAGCCAAGAACGAGTCTGACACTCAGCACATACAGAAGGCGAAGGGACACATCGCGCGCACAAGCACACGACAATCGAGTGGTATCAGAGGGCAATCTACATATTTATTGAGCAGGTGGCAGCCTGATCGATGGACGTACCCGGCCTTTTCACAGTCTTTTCACATTCGACCAAACCGAATCCCAAGGTCTATCTCGGATGCGAGCAACAAACATGCAAAGCGGGGATACTGCCTGCGCCAGCTTTCTTCGAGAGGCCAAACACAGCGACCAAACAAGGGGACACTCACAATGGCGGAACAGAACGGCGGAGCCTCGAGAGTGGAGGCGATGCATGCCACAGTATGCCACAGACTCATTTTTAGATAAAAGGCAACGCAAACGCTTGTCGGGATCGAAAAGCTTTCCGTCCCCGCATCTCCCACCTTTCTCTCTACCCCGTTGAACGCAATCTTGCAATCATCATGATTTCCTCTACCATTGTAGCCATCGCGTTGATTGTAGGAAGCGTGTCCTCCGTCTCTGCCCAGTCGTACGTGCTTCTTGCATCATGACTTTTGTGTCCGTGTGTCAGTAGACTGACATTTTGCCCCAATCATCACAGTTATGAATTATCAAGCCAGTGCCAGTCCACACTTTCCAGCATCGCGACGTCTCCAGAGGCCTCGTGTCTTAACTTAGCGGGTTTCATCCCTTTTGCCAGTATCGACGCCAACGCCTCTCTCGTTGCTCCCATCAATACTTGGTTCACAGACTTCTGCTCTCAGAGTGCCTGCACAAACCAGAGTCTTGCTACTGTTGCCGAGACCGTTATTTCGGGTTGCTCTATCGACCTCAATTCCGCCGGTCAAACGAACTACACCGTTGAATATGCTATCGCAGCAATACAAAACGTCTACCCTACAGCACGTAAGATTGCCTGCTTGAAAGAGTACGCTTCCCACTATAATTTTATTTGCCGTGTCTCCGTGTTCACCTCTTCCTCGTAGTAACCGTGTGAACCAGCTCTGCTTCACTGAGCTATTTACTAACATCGAAAGCAAGGCCGGCACGCTCACCGGCGACAACCTCGTCTCTGTCATGTTAGACGCTGCCTTCGCTACCGGTCCTTTGGATACTGCTACTGTTACGAGTGGCATCTGCAGCCGCTGCATGAAGCAGGTGTATAACACCATCAATAACGACTTTCCTAGCTATTGGACACCAGATGACATTTCTACCTACCAGAACCTGTGCGGCACATCCTTCACCGGTATGTCATGTCTTGTTCATATGGCTACGTGTGGGCTCTGACACTCCACTTTGTAGATGGTACGCAACCCTCTGTGATCACACAGACTGCGAATGGCCTCACGTCGGCTTAGAATGATAGGGCTTCAAGTCTTTCCTTGTGCGACAATGCTTCTGTTATTAGTGTTATTAGTTGATTCAGGCTGTGCCTGAGTACCGTCGTTATTCCTTATTGAATGATTAGGGCAATCTTGAATCAGTGAAGAGGAATCGAATAGATCAAATGTCTGTCAAATCCTAACAAACCTTACCATAAGGCTCAGCGATCAGCATTCGACGTTCAACCAAAGAACGACCTTCCCTGCCAACCTTTCTGCTAGTAAGCGTGAGAAAACAGATTGGCTTTCTAATCTTGCAAATCCTCCAGCGGCATACATCCAACACGCCAACAGGCTGTTATAGGCCGTTATTCACATTGAGCTGCATGTCTAACGAATACCGGGACGCAAGTCTAAAGGATACATCCTCGAGTGACTAATGAATGGCAGAACTTGACTTACTAAGGTCAAGCAGCGTCTGTTTCCGGTGATTCTAGTGAAGATGGGCTTCTAGTCCTTCCATATTCTCAGCCATGGCTGATTAGCAGCATCTCCTCTCCGACATGAGTTACGAAAGGGTTCAAACATCATCTCTACAGACCGTCATCAAACCTGAAGAGCAATGCAATCATGGTTCACGACCTTACCAACTCTGTTTTCTCAGACAACAAACAATCTAATGTCATCTCGGCGCTCGAGATCTCCATCTAGATTTCCAAATCACGACCTGTAGGTCTTCATGAAATTGCATTAGGATGGTGATGAGAGAGACCCGATGAACAGGGCAGTGGTGACGACATTGTTGACAACGCATACTGGTATGCAAGCTGATTCTTTGATGATGAGTCGAATATCATAAGTTTATCCTCCTTTCACAGAGACTATATATGTTCTTCTCTGTGCCAAACCATAACGTTGAACATCGGCTGCATCAGAATCATAGATTGCGTCATCTGAATTCGAGGGCGATGAAAAGCGTGGCTAGAACCCGAGTCATATATCGGCAACAAGTACACAATCTGTGAAGATACGCCTAAGTAGTACATTATGCAGGAAAACGTAAGAGCTAATTGGTTCTGGAGTGACAGCCCATCAACCCTTTTTTTTAATCCTCAGTTTTCTACTAGCACTATTCTCCGTCCCAGTCGCTAAAGCCTCTCCACTCTAGTTGTTAGATACATCAACTGAGCATCACATGCTCTTCCGCTGTGGTTTTTTTATGCTTGCGGAGTGCATCGGTGCGAGTCACATCAGACCCTTTTGGTCCTGCAATCCTCAAGGGGTTTTTGGCCAGCTTTTATGTGTTGGCCTCGCCTCACCAGGTAATAAAATCCCTGCAGTCCTCGTATCTGATCATCACAAGGTCGTAACGGTTCTTGAAGCTTGATGCTCGATGGCTTTGATACTGCAAAGATGTAGGCCAAGTCCTCCGGCCTGACGACATATTTAGCTGGATTTGTGTTCTCCTTGGAGCCGGAGGTCCTCGATGTATTTGTCTTATGGATAAGCTTGCTTTCAGATGCTTTTTGCTATGATTCGCTATTAACCCTGATGATATAGGACACTGGACACCATGCTTTGCTTCGTTCGTTACGAGTCAGATTGGACGACCTCCTCCGTATCGAATTGCAGTCAGTGTCTTGTTCGTAGAGTAGCACTCTCGGATAACATCACGGAGTATTTGCAGTCAGCCTTGGTCCTCCTTCGCTGCACCTTCAAAGTCCGCGGGTCGGTCTCTAAATTCTGAAGAGCCACATATCCTTCGTCGCTCGTTTGGAATCGGTACGACCACTGCTCTTCATTAAAGCTATACACGAAGCCTCGAGATCACTGATTACACTTGTACAATCAAGAATTCATATACCAACTCCTCTGTCTCTGTTCATGGATCGCACACCGAAAGACGGCACCTTGGATTCAAGGTGACTTCTATGCTCGCACCTATCATATGTATTGTTTGACCTGAGCTGATTGGTGGCATCTGCTGCCAAGTAGCCTTCCTAACTATTGGTCTGTCGTGGCAGCACCAAGATTGGCAGCTCTCGACGCTCTACTGGGATCCATCCATGAGAGCAGAGAGTCGACGAATTGCTTGCAGATCATCGACGCCGATCTGTGCTCCTTGGACCTCATAACATCCTCCATTCGCACCCGGCACAATGCCTATGTCCCTGTGTCCCGCCTTCCTTCCGAGATACTAGCGCAAATATTCCTACTTCTCAGCCTTGGAGCTGGCTCACAGCTGGTGCGAGAGACCTCCCCGGAACGCATGGTGCACCACAAGGCTCGCGACTTGGGGTGGATCAAAGTCACCCATGTCTGCCGTCACTGGCGTCAAGTTGCTCTTGCACACCTCTCTCTCTGGACAACAATCACCAACGGCCTTGGTGCGAAGTGGGTGCCTTTGATGCTCGCTCGCGCGCAATCCTTACCAGTTAATGTTCAATGGAACCCTTTGGCGGACCCACTGGGGAAGGCATCTCCAGTTGAGGTGGAATTCGCACCTCATTTGTCCCACATCCGTACCCTTCAAATTTCAGATACTATCGACCGCCTTTCGCAAGTTATCCATACTCTACTACAGCCTGCTCCCATGCTAGAACGTATCACAATCTTGGAGACAGCCTTGGGTAGTTCCATATTGCACGTTCCTGCAAATCTCTTTGCCTCATATACCCCTCGCCTCCGCAAGGCTAGATTTATTGGTCTCATCGTTTCCTTGGACATCCCAATCTTGCAGAACATTACTACGCTGGACATACGGTTAAGGTCACCACCTCCTGAATATTTGCCATCGACTGATCAGTTTTTCAATTCCTTGTCGAAGCTGCATTGCCTCGAATCTCTGCGCATCGAAAACTATCTGCCGCGCTGCCCATGGCATCTCGATTCGTAGTCAGACCCGGCATTCCCCTATCATACTTCCTCAGCTTTCGAAAATCTCGTTGGAAGGGCCATTGCGAAGCTGCGCCGTTGCTATTTCCAGCATCCACATTCCACCAACGGTGTCCATTGGCCTCACTCCCCATGCAGAAGGACCTGCCGATGATCTTCAAGCTTTCATTCCCATCCTTGAGACGGCGAGCGGCAAGTCAGGTGGTGTGGAACCTATCCGTATGCTTCAGGTAACGGATAATCATAACAATGGGATATTTAGTGTCTTTGCATGGCGATTTACATGCGACATCCCCTGCGATAAACCTCTCAGTAAATTTCCAAAGCACCCTACAATTGGCATTAACTATCGTGCTCACGGCAAGGATGGATCAGACGCCCTCAACAAACTATACCCGGTATACAGATCCCTTTGTCTTCCTGAAGTGTGGATGCTAGGATTCACATTTTACCAAGATGTGAAGTCGGATTGGTTTACACCATCACTCCTATCATGTCCAAATCTGCAGCGCATCTTCATGTGGGGCCCTAGGCTAAAATTTCAATTATGCAGTGCACTAGAGCCGGTCTCAAACTCTACATCTCGAGGCGACGCAGAAGTTGGAGTACCCCACATGCAGACTGTTCCTTTTCCCAGTCTTCGTTCGATCCACCTCTCCAGTGTTGACGTCGATAACAGTACTCCTGAAAGGACTCGGTTTAGAAAATGGTTCAAAGCTGTCCTCGAGATGCGTGAGGAGCTGTCAGTGCCACTCAAGAGGCTTGATCTCAAGAACTGTTCGGCTTCGGAACGTCACCTCGATCAGCTCAAGGAGTTTGTGCCGGAGGTGTTTTGCTCTGACGACGGCCTTTAAGTTGTTGATTTACAAATAGCAGGTCCTTAGAAGGAAGGCTCTAGGTATACTTATATAATTGTGCTCCTGTAAAGTAGAAACCTTCTATCATATCATACAACAGATTCGGGCGATGAAGCGAAGCATTGAAATTCCCCAATCTTGACTGTTATCATAGGCCTTTTCATCTGTCGGGTCCGCCAATTAAGAATCTCAATTTCTCGGCTATCCAGTTAGATTCTGCTGTATGTGATTGAGATGCGCCCTGTATTCCAGCGCAATGAAGGTATACCGATGTGAGGGTATCTTGATCAACGCACACTTGGACATCATTACTATGTTTTGCGTAAATCAGCATTAGTCGGAGAGTTCGTATGACAGAGAGACACAATATCTCATAGCAAAAGCGGTTTTGGGATAAGAGATGCAAAGGTTACTAAAGATGAGAAAGGGGAAGATGCGAGATGGGAGGGAGTCCCAACGTCCTGCCACAGACGCGTCATTTCGACGACTTCCGCATTTGGAATTTGTTCTCTTACGTTCTGCAACTCGCTTGAAGTTTCGCCTCCATCCTCCATGCGAACATAAATTTAATCTCTGTCTTCCGTACCTGTGGTATCTAACCTCAGCATCAATATCTCCACCAACGATCTTCCAAGATGGACAGCCTCTTACGATGGAGCCTTGAAAACTCTGGCAGCTCAAACGATGATGGTCAGACTGCACCTGCACCACGAAAAGATTTGGACCCTGCGATAATAGATCACATTCTGGGCCGGCCGGACTCAGAATTGATGAAGGAAGCTTTGGAGAAGGCAATGGATGAAGCAATTAGCGAGGATGAGAGGATCGCCGCGTTGGATGATCTTGAAATGGTCCGTCTACCAAGTGTCTCCCTCTCGATATACGGACTTATATACAATTATCAAGCTCGTTGAAAACATTGACAATGCAAACGGTCAGTCGTTTCTGTCAAAAAGCATTCCTCTGTGCTCGACCGATCGTCTATGCAGATCTTTCGAAACTTAAAATGTGGGATCCTCTTCAAAAGTTGTTGACATCACCTACATCGACAGAAGATATCAAGGTGCAGGCTATGTGGGTGATAGGAACGGCTGTTCAAAACAACCCTGCTGCACAGAACGCTGTACGTATCTTGGCTACTCCGTCTCAGCAGTCCATATTGAATTCCTTAATCGACCACGATGTCAGTATCTCTCTCTAGATCCTCTCTCTGTAATCCTCTCCTTCCTTTTGCCTTCGGTCAAATCTGTGCAGCTCAGATCTAAGGCAGTGTATACCCTTTCTGTCCTGCTGAAGCTAAATGCTACCGCGGTCAGTCAGTTAGATCATGCAGGCGGCTGGGATGTGCTCCGATCGGCTCTCGAAGGTTTGTCCACAGTCATATCTCCGGTCTCCGTTCTTGTTGCATAATGCAGGGGAATATGCATCTCGTCTATAAACCCCTTTTTGGCGGCTCAATCGAGGAGACCCTTTTACAATGTATCTCACTGTCGGCTGCGTGTGCGGGGTTGCTGAATTTCCGCCTAGATTCAAATATAAACGTGCGACGCAAAACTGCCTTCCTTATTAACACGCTCTTGGTGCCCGTGAACGTGCCGTCCCATCAATCGTCGCCATCATCATCCGGATCGACCTCGTCGCGAGCTCACGCCGAAGCAAGCACCAGCGCAACGCTCCATGCACCTGAAACGCAACATGCGCCCGTACATGCGAACTCACACGCATCTATGCTGTCCAATCCGATGTCTGTAGCAACAGCACCGGCCACCCTTCGGGCGCTGCGCGAACACAACATCCTTTCAGTTCTCATCCGCGAACTCACATCTCCAACACCATATGGCGCAGACGGAGAAAGGGAAGGTGATGTTGATTTCGAAGAGAAGGTTGTCAGGTAAGTCTTTCATTCATTCGTAGGCCCTTATTGCCATGGAACGAGCTAATCCTCGTTTACAGGCTGTTACATACATACGTGACATCTCATCAGGGAGAGTTCTCCAAAGAAGAAAAAGAGTCCTTGCATAAGTTTTTCGAGACCAAAACTGGTGTTGCGGACCGCCATGACCAGTTTGGTTTAGAAGTGAATGAGCTGAAGGCTCTCACAAGGTCGGTCGAGGCTTAGACCATTTGTATCACAGCGGTTCGCATGTATCCAATTTCCAGCTCAAATCAAATGAAGGAGGAGGCGTTGCGGCACGGCAGAACCTGGGAGGCTCCGGCTGACTCTCTCACAAAACATTCTTCTATGCTGCCAGCCAGGGCTGGACTCCTGTATCACGATTCTAAGACATGTATCTCGATCAATTTTGTTTTTGTTTTCTTTAGCACTACCCGGAACTAGTGCGGTCTTCGGTGTACTGCAACTGATGGTGCATTGTTTATTGTAGCTCAAGGGCATCCTACCCTCTTTAGACATTCTTCAAATGTTTAGCATCAATTGTAGGAGGGGTGAAAAGCGCAGAAGGCTACCCAGGGACAGGAAACAAACGGCAACAACCGACAATATTCTCGCGGAGATTCAAACTTAGCTGTTATAAATCGTTTTTTTTCTTCATTCTCACCGACGTTCTCTCCCGCTTTTTAACCCTCATTTTCCACCGTAAGCCTCAAGTGAGTCTTCACCAGATTGGTTCCGTGTCTTCCGATGTGATGATTCAATCATACCATACTTTACCACATTCCGAATACTCGTGTGGAACATTTCAGCCTTGACTGATCTTTGCCTATTCTTCGCTCATTGTTGTTTCGATGACTTTCACTGATCACCGTCATTCTAGGCTTCTATTTGGAGGGTGGATGCCGCTGGGAGACATTGTGAGTGACTTTCACCATCCTTGTTCTCCTTTTTCCCCGTCTATATTCTTCCCTTACCGTGATGAGATTTCTCGATGGGCGGACACGAATGTACTCTGCCCGCGAAGTCTCCGAGTGTACAAAACGGAGATGGGGAGGTACTTGTTGATACGCATCGAATACCTGAGACAACAATTTCAGTGCTTTGTTGGCTTAACTTTTTTGTTATCTTTGTTTTGTTTTCTCAAACTTGCTCTGACATCAATATTTCCACTAGATATACTCTGCATCGGAATACTCAATACTCAAGAACGCATATCTAATCGTTAACGCAACCTGTCTCGACGTTCTCGATGGCTTGTAATGTTAGCTGCATGCGATCTGCAATGATATTCAGAATACTTCCAAAATAGTCTCCGGTCAAATTCGTGAAGTAGAACATAAATTTCGCAACTTGCTCCTACAGCACAAAGCCGACGCACAGGCAGGTACATAACATCCATCTGTACTGGTATACAACTTGTGAGATGGCTCTTTTCACTTCATCCCCAATATCTGCGATGTGCCGTTCACGCCAACGCACCCCACATCCCGAGCCCGGCGAAGATGCTCCCCAACCCGATCAAGAATCCAACGTACGCGACGACATGCACCCCGATTTTCGGTAGCACCATCGGCGTATGAAGGAGTGAAATTGAGAAGTGAAGAAGGAAGACAAGGCTGAAAGTCACATAGAAAGCGCCATTGGTCGTGAAAATTGGGGGGTGCGAGGAGGCGGTGAAGAGGAGCGAGCTACGCGAGAGGGGTGCACTGAGGTAGGCCGCAGAGAGTAGGAGCAAGAATCCAAGCGAGAGCACAATCGACGCGATTCGGAGCAGGCAAGAGACGAAGACGGGGATATGCTAGATCGATGCCATCAGGATAGTGGCGAAAGAATGTTTGAGAGAGACGTACGATGAACGGGATACCGTACATGTCTTCCAACTCCTCCCTCGCTTTGAGCGTGATGAGCGTGTCCAGATCGCGTTCTACCTCAAGCACCATCTCCGCTTCGCTTGGCCAGCGTTGCATCGTAGGACGCCTATCAGGCTCTCTGACTGCGGAGTCTCCTCTCCTGGAGTCGTCGTGTGCGGACGCCGCACGAGAAGAAGACCCGCCGCGCTCACCTGATCCGACGCGCGGCTGCTTTGTCTGCGCGCGCGTAAGCGCCTCGAGCTCGTGCACGCGTGCGGCAGGGACGAGCGCCTCGCGATATAGACCGATCTGCTCGTACCCCTGGGCGACGCCCACCGCGACTTCTGCTAGCGACCAGCCGAGCGCGAGCCACCACACACGCCAGAACGCTGGGTCAGCTGGGTTCGGATGCGGGTAGTCCATATAGTGCCGAACGCGGAGGATAGGAAGCGCGGCAAGACGAAGGAGGTTACGGAGGAGGACGTGGAGGGCGGTAGAGAAGATGGTGGTAGGCCCAGGTGGGAGGCGGAAAAGAGCCGAGGAGAGTGTGAAGATGGGCGTGCTAAGGAGGTGTGAGAGGGACCATAGTGATATGGAAAGTAACAGCTCCGGGAATGGGGTGGGGTGAGGAGTGTGCCAAAGGAGACGCGGCAGGAAAGCAAGTGCGAGCCAGATTAGGATACATGTTACTGGGACGAGCGTGTACCACGATACGAGCTGTTGATAAGATCCTGCGAAAGTACGTAAATATATTGCAAAGGAGGAAGTAAGCTTGGGAAGACTCGCCTATATAGATTCCTCTTTCCTCTAAAAACTCTTCTTCGTCAAAGGTATCCGGATCCTCGTAAACGCGATCCTCCGGTACCCTAGCCAGTGCGCCATTACAGTACGTTTCCGGGCTGTACGATGCGTCCTACCCAATATTCCAGGTAATCCACCGACGAACTCAGTCGCACCGTACGATCGCCTAGAGATGCCTGCAGCTAGACGAGATGGCGGAGATTCAGAACCCAGCAATGCGCTCTGCCCGTCCTCAATGTTATTCTGCGGCGATCGCTCGCGACCGAACCGCCATGCAGCTGTGGCCATGATCAGTTTGCCTACGCCCATAGAATGCAGTCGTGGCTGTCAGTAAATGGGAAGATGTGGTCCTAGAGTGATAAGAACATTCGGCGACGGCTTGTCCTAAGCTCTACAATGTGCAGAGCGATTGGACTTTCCAGGCAATATGTCGCGCAAGGTTGCGCAGTCGCGCAGACCCTGGTCACTCTTTCTGATAACTTCGCTGTAATAGCTGTCCGTGATCGTGAGAAAGTATTCTTTCCGCTTCATCAGCCTCTCGTCCAACGATCTTAACAGTGCAGACCATCTTGATGTCATGAAGAGGGACCACAGGAATCCCTACATCTCTTTTGCTGCAGATCAGGAAGGTGAGATATGACCCGACAGATTTCGTCTGTGACAGCTTTGCTCACCACTACATTCTCCTTGCTCATAGATACCAGACCACTACCTTTCTGGGCTGACCCCAGGGTCGATGCAGAACCTGCTCTGCTGGTTCCCTAGGACCTTCGCTCCCATTGTACATGAGACATCTTCTTCGCCAGTTCCAAACAGATATCGCCGAGCTATCCTTTGCGCCCCGCGCGCGCGCCTCGCCTCAATGGGAAAAGCAGCTCTGCCGCCGCGTGGATCTATTACCTCTCGTGGTTACAATACACTTCCACCTCCGCGCCAGACGCGCGCCTCGCAAGCTTGGGCAACGTATGGGTGCGCGACCAAGCAGGTGAAGAAGGCGTGTACCTGTGTTTGCAGCCTGGGCAATGGACAGCGTGGCTTGGTTGGGACGGTATAGTCTTATTGGTCCCTCATTCTCTATTGAATAATAACAAATTAGTTCATGGTATTCATCTAGGCGTCTCTCGTTCCACCGCCCATCCTTGATATTTAGGAATTGTCTTTCATTTCTATAAATCGTATCGATGAATGACGCAAAAGGCGGTACGCACTTGCGCGCGTGATTGGCGCGCACAGCTTAGCTTCGGGCCCCCTGATAATGGCCGTGCTGTCCATCGTGCTGGCTGATTCGTTTGGCAAGAACCCTGTCATGACCGCGGCCCAGATCGTGCACGTACATCGGATTCTGAGGCTGCACACAGACTCCAATAATCTGTCCCTTGGAAAATTCACTCCAGACCCAACCAATACGGATGAAAAGTATCATGCCGCTGAGATTCCCATCCTATTTCCTCCGCCAGTGACCCCTGTTCTCGGGGACATCAACATGCCCTGTACGTTTGTTATTCATGAGCAAAGGCATCATCTCATGACGAACCTATTTGCCTCTTCGCTTGGGAGACTCCTTTGGACCCTACAATCACCATGCCCGGTGATAAAGAATCGAGAAACAGACCCGACAAGGTATGCAGCTATAACGAGTCCCACAGAACACGACACCCATGTCTTCACCTTCCCAGACGCATTCCCCAGACAATTGCCAGTAGATTGCTCCCAGCCCAAGTCCCATAATGATGCACATTCATGCCTCATTACATACTCCACGGCACACCGACACAAGCAGCGCATTCACTAGCGGGAACACGCTCTGCGAGTGAAGGCGCTAGATGACCATGTCAACCCTTTGAGAACTCTTCGCCTCGACCTCTGCGTGCCATTCTCTGAAGCGCTTCAGCGCTTCCGTTTCAATGGCTCCCACACTAATTTCCTTCTGAGTGCTGTTTTCGTGCGTCGGACTGCTTGTAAATTAGCTTCACTTGTGGCAGCATGTCAATGCAGATACCGAACACATTATTTTATTTGGAACTGTATGTGAGGGTGATATATGTGAAGAAAGAGCAAGGGACAATTGCAGATCCATATGAATCATGCATCGTGACTGGTATCCACTAAGTGCAATATGCTGAAATTAGCAGATGCGAGCTTTTCAGAATCATAAATTTACCCACCCGCATCTTTGGGCGGAGGCCGTGGCGGGGGCTCATCGAAATGCGAAGGAAGCTCCGGAAGCTCGGTCGCATTAATATCCAAGCGCAGGTCCTCCCCGCCTATGTTGATTCCATCATTATCGTCGTCGTATTCGTCTTCCAAGAATGTATGCGCCGGAGGCCCGTCATCTTCAGACAGACGGATGTTGCCTTCCCTACGCCTCCACGTCTTTAGTCTATGTGACCGCCAATCTGTCATTCACAGACTAAAGAGAGAGAGCTGGAGATGCGTACTGGTGCGATACTACGACTCGCAAAGAGTCCGCACGCCTCCAGAGAACGAATAGGATGCAGACGGTCACTGTCGTGAAGAGAAGGAGGGAAGGAAAGTTGCCTAGCGGTTGAGGCTTGGGCGACTGGCGCGGCTCTGAGCTTGAAGCAGTATCGCTGGTGAGTGTATTTCCGGTGTCATTAAGAGCCTACAAACCTCCTGGTTGAAGAGGCGGGGCCATGGTGTGTATGCGGTGTCGAGTGGGTTGGTCTTGATCGTCCTGGAGAATACCAGAGGGAATGAAATTAAGCTTTAAACGGAAATCAAGCTCCACGCTCACGTGATTACACCCAAAACGTATATTTTCTTCACGACGTTTATTCTCTGTCGTTGCTCCCTCATTCGTGTCGACGACGTTGTACGTCGTTATATTTTAAGCGGGCTAGATTTGTCGCAGTCATCATAGGACCTTGTTTGCTGCATCTGACATGTCGGTCTGATATTGTTTGGTGAGTCCTATTCCTCTTTTTGAGGCCTTCACGGCTTCAATTTTTTTTATGACGAGACATCATACAATCAGTTATCCCTGTCTTAACACGCGATGTCGAGAGTTATTGTTCTGATCCTCTATTTCTGATGCTCAAATCCATTTCGGACATTTGGCTGATACCCTGCTTTCTCTCGTAGGTCTCAGCAAAACTTTGCAGAATATCATGCCGCCCAGTGATCCATTGTGTGGTCACACGGCTGGTTGCTCTGGAAGAGGCCGTTCAACCATTTCCTGTTGTTCTTTACGATTACTTTATTCTGAAATACATATTGGTTGATTTCCTCCCGAGAGTGAACTGTGTGTGTTCAAGAATCGTCTTCCGAGATCTAGTTTGTGCAATCGATGATGGGACGGCGAAGGGGCACGCAGAGCCCTAACCCAGATATCCACGTGCAGAAAATTTAGCAGCCACTGAGCAGTGATCAAAATCTCATCTCTTTTCCTCTCTCACTTCTTTGCATCTCTCTCCTCTTCCTCCAATTTTCCATAAAAATGTCCGTTGGAACTCTCTACGCATCTCCAGCCGAGGCCAAGCGCGTGCGTAAAAACAGAATCTCGCCGCAAGGCGGAGTCATGCCCTATCTTCACGCTCGATCTGTGCTCACTCGATCTCCTTTTGCTCGCATAGATCCTCGCGGTCGCTGCTTTCGCCGGGCTCACCGTCGAAGTCAAGGAGCCCAAAGCTGTTCTCATCAAAACCCCCACTCTCGAGACTGCGGACGGTTTCTCTGTCTTCGAGGCGAGTGCTATTGGCAGATATCGTGAGTCAGATCTCCGAGTCATTTTCCATTTCGAAAGGGTGCTTTGGATCGCATCGGTTGATACATCGTGCTCGTTCTCTGCGGGGATCTTCAAATCTTTCCATGAGATATCTGCCGTGGATGTTACAATTTCAGATTATCTTCTAGCCGTGTCTCCTATCGTCTTGATCAGTCCAGGGCGCGCGTCATTTGCACATGCTCCATCACTTTTTCAGAACTCGATGGCATGGATTGGCCCCTCTGAGATCTGGTGTCACTATGGACGGACCATCATAGTCTTTGCTCTGGATGTCACGACGCGAAAGCTCATCTCGTTGCCCCGAAACGTTGCACTTCCATACATTTTCTGATATGTTCCAAACAGTTGCTTCCCTCGCTCCCAACTCGACCTTGATCGGTTCTGAGTCCAAGGAGGCTGCCCTTGTCGACCAATGGGTTGCTTTCTCTGACTCATATGTTACCGCCTACAACAACTTCATCGTCCGTCTTGTCCAGGGTCATATCACCCCCTACAGCAAACCTGTGAGCCAAATCTCATGTCTTTCCAATCCAGGTCTGACAGTCCTTTCCCTAGATTCACACGAATGTCCTGGACCGCCTGGTGGGCTCCCTGACGATCCTCGAAAAGCACCTTGCGACGCGCACCTTCCTCGCGACCGAACGCATCACCCTCGCCGACATCACTCTCGCCACTGCCATTCAGAGCGCTGTCGCCTCTACCGTCGATGCACCCCTGCGCTCCAAGCTCCCCAACGTATTCCGCCACTTCGAGACCATTATCAACCAGCCCTCACTGAAGGCCACGTTCGGCGAGACCACCTACACCGAGAAGGCCGTGCAGTATGCTCCCCCTCCCAAAGACAAGAAAGAGAAGAAGCCTGAAGAGGCTGCCGCCCTGAAGCCCAAGGCTGAGAAGAAGCCCAAGAAGGAGGAAGCTGAGGACGACGACGATGACAAGCCGTTTGTTGAGGAGCCCAAGGCCAAGAACCCATTGGACTCGCTGCCCAAGTCCTCTCTTAACCTTGAGGACTGGAAACGCGCGTACTCCAACAAGGAGACTCGTGGTGCCGGTGGCGCCCTGGAGTGGTTGTACCAGAAGTGCGTGTCCTTGCGCACTTTGTATCTTTCTTATTCTTCTCTGACAATCCTTGATTGGTTGATCTCTAGCTTCGACAAAGAGGGCTACTCTCTTTGGCGTGTCGACTTCAAGTATAACGAGGAGCTGACCCAGACGTTCATGTCCTCGAACCAGATTGGCGGGTTCTTCAACCGCCTAGAGGCGTCGCGCAAATATCTGTTCGGCTCCGTGGGCGTACTCGGCGAGACAAATAACTCCATCATCACCGGTGCGCTCATTGCGCGCGGACAGGAGATCAAGCCCAACGTCGACTGCGCGCCGGACTGGGAGAGCTACTCCTACGAGCGCCTCGATCTCGAGAACCCCGAGCACAAGGCGTTCTTCGAGGGTGCGTTGGCGTGGGATCTCGAGGTTGACGGCAAGAAATGGGTCGATGGCAAGAACGTGAGTCCTAGCTTTTAGGGCTGGTGCCTCTGTCTATATCAACGCTGACTGATCTTTCTCTAGTTCAAGTGAACGTTTCTCGTGCACTTGCTGGCGGTGTTGTAGCAGATCTTGTCTTCATAGCAATAACCTTTCAGACCCTGTCATCATCATTTCTCGCCTGGTGTTTGTGTTTGTCCTTGTGTTGCAGCAGTAGAATCTCAAAAATCAGAGAAGTTGAGAAATTGTATCGCTTTTTTTTTAGTGGCTAGGAGTATGAATATCATCTACCAGCTTTCCTCCACATGCATACGAAAATCAGCGATCCATTCAATGTTCGTAAGTCATGACTGTATGGAATGCCGGGGCGTGAGATATGACAGGAGGGCCTGACCATGTATCATGAAAAGTCCACGCTAACAACAGTGTCAACGGATATAGAGTAGAAGTACACAGACAATCGAAACACTATAAGCCTACTGAATACTCGAACTACACCTGGCCCACAGGCTCGTACCCGCTTCGCCCACTCCTGTTCGCGCCTAAGCCCAATCCCATCATGAGCGTCTGCCGCAGGCCCTTCCTCCCGCCCACGCTCGCGCCGAGTTCCTCGCCGTCTTCCTCTCTCCTGCGCCTCGCTTCGCGGAACCCCTCCGCGGGCACCTCGTATAACCGCTCATACTCGACCCCGAGCTCCCGCCCGACAGTCCAGAAGTCCTTGCAGTTGGCGACGACACCCATGTCGAATGGGTTCGCGGCCTTGGATGCGCGCGCGAGCCCGTTGGCCGCGCCGCCGGACGTGAACCGGTCCAGGCCAAGGAGGTGCATGAGAAATCCGCTCCCGCACCCCGCGCACACGCCATGCTTGTGCCCGTGCCCGTGCCCGTGGTCCAACGTCGGCGTGACCTCGTCAGAGCTCGGATTCTGCCCATTTCCATGCTGGTGCCGATGTCCCATCTGCGACGCGAGGCTCGCACCCCCGCGTCCGCCCATGAATCCATACCGCCCGAGATTGGACACCTCGAGCGTGGTCATTTGCCGCGCGACCTGCCAGAATTGACTCGCGAGGAGAACAATCGTCCAAAGGAGCTGCACCGTCGACCACATCGCGACGGAGAAGAGGAAAGTGTCGGTCGCCGTGAGTGTGCAGATCGCTGCAGGGAATAGGCAAGACGGGGAGAGAGAGGGCTGAAGATCAGGTGCAGAGAAATCTGTGGGAAGATCATCGTTGAAGATGTGAATGGAGAGATTGCCTGTGGTGTACGTACAGGCGAAGGTCAGATAGTCGAAAAGGATAATCCCGAGAACAAGCGTTGTTACGAAAAGAATGAACTGTCGATGATTGTGGACGCCAACTACAAGTTCATGGATGAAAGGCTGCACTAATTTGAAGATTGTTCACCAGACTTACCACAGTTCCAAACCCATGGGCAATGGCTGTGAGATGTGTCAAGTCACTATTACAGTTTCTACGCAAAGAACACTTACTGGTCTGAACGAGCGATACACTTATCACAGACACGACAGTGTTTCGATCGCAACGGTTTTCTCGCCTGTCGTAGCTTAGTACATGTACGTACCTGCAAAAAACGCCCCATGCTTACCATGCACTGAATACAGAAAGTCTGGCCATTTAAGCGACCCTCCGAAGCGAGGTCTTCGATTATCTGGTATCAACTGGTCAAGAATAAGACCTTCACGAGAAGCATCGTTGCTCACCGACTTCAGCTCCGCGTCGCTGGTGGGTGCCGGACACGTTCCCGGGTCTAGTGTCATCGAGCGGAAGAAGTTGTAGACGCAGAGTCCGAAGCTCAGTGCGAAACTAAGATGGGTGAACGCGTGCGACTCGGTCTCTAGGGATTGTTGTGAGAATATGATATCGAAGATTCAAGTCGGGTACATACGTTGCAGCAGACGTGTGACCCATGCGTATGCAACCCACACCATGGATGCGAATATAATGCCTGCAAAGTAAGGGCTCGCCGTAACGCTATCGGTATATGTTGGTCTATTAAGAAGAACACGGGTAACAATCTGTGTTCCAGAAAAGTTAATGCATAGCCTCAGTGGAGTCAATGAACGCCTACGTGATGCATTCCAAAGAATTCGGCCATCGCCAATATAATACCAGTATACCATGGGAGGATCGTGAGAGTCATAAAAATAAGATACAAGAAAATTGTGGGCATGACAAAAATTGCGATTTTTGTGTTCCGCTAAATAAAGATAAGCATTTGAATATTTGTGAAAGTAGGACGAGAAAGGAATGGCACACCTCGCTCATGGGTTTTCTTTTCTTGGAGCCGTCCTCCATGAATCCTCCTTCTTCCAGCGCTCTCTTCCACGCGCCAAGGCTTTTCAGCTCTACGGCCATATCTCGCGCAGTCCTGCCCTCATTGTCCTTTGCACCAATCTCGGCGCCTTTCTCGATCAGCCTCCGAATGCACATCCTGTTTCCTCGAACGACAGCCCAATGCAGCGGTGTGAGGCCGGAGTCATCTTTTACAGTAGTACTGGCACCATGCTTGAGTAAGAGGTCAACTGAGAGTGCATCGCCTTGGTATGCCGCCCACATAAGCGCCGTGTGGCCGTTAGTGTCACGCTCGTCAACGCTGATGGGTTGATGGAGAAGGTAAAGGAGAGGCATTATTGACGAGGAATGGGTGACGAGGTGTAGGGTATTGTATCCTTGAGAATCTTTGATGTTGGGATCGGCGTTATGAGCGATGAGAAGCTGGATGACATAGAGATATCCTCCGCGCGCGGCCCATTGCATGGGGGTAGCCATGAGGTCGCCTCCTAGAGCATCAACTTCTGCGCCCTGTTCGAGCAAGAAGCGACACGCTGGGACATGGGCATTGATCGCAGCCCAATGCAAAGGGGTGATATTCTGCTCATCCCGATCTGTCGCTCTGGCCTTGCCAGACTCGATGAGCTCGCGAATGAGCGCAATGTCCCCCCGCTGAGAAGCAACAAAAATTTTGGCCTGAGGGATGTTCTGGTAAGCATGGTAGTGGCACAGAAGAATGAATAGTACCTCTGGCTCGACTGTTGTCCTGAGATGCGACGTAGGTGTATTGAACGCGGTCGCGGTGGCAGAAGCAGGGGTGATAGACGTTGCAGAAAGACCCCCCTTGGGGTTGACGATTTCATCCATATCAGAGATGTCCTGTGGACACTCTCGAGTACGTCGACAACAGCGGGAGGAAATGTATGATGGCACTGGCGATGACAACGAGCGACTCAGGACAGTACAGCCCTCTCCTGACGTAATGTCATGTGACTAAATACAAGCCGCCGGCGTAGGTCGGCGGGACCTGGCGGGGCCTTTTGAAGACATCCGACACATCCAGCAGTTTATTGATACTCTCGTATGTAGAGGATTTCAATCCGCGTATGCCTACAAGCGGCATAGAAAATGCCAGGCCAGGCCAGGATGAATCCGAGGAAATTGACAATGGTGGATAACACAAGGTTTGTAGTCTCCTGGCAGAAAGACAGTAGGTCTGGCCGGCACACTTGGTGCACTCCTCGTAGGCACTGCCCTCTATTACCCTAGAGTATTTTCTGAAATCGACGTTTGCAAATCCACAATGTTTCATAGTTTTGACACCTGTCACCTCACGGGCGCTAGACAAGATATGCCAAAAGGCATCAGACAAGATACTGTTCCGCAGCCGTAAGTTGATTGACCACAGCTCTTTCCGAGAGTCTACCACTTGTTTGATCAACTATCATGTATCGTGGACAAAAGACTATGTCATACGAATCCAGTAATCTGAGGAATGAGGCTCAGGTAATTATTCGAGGGTGTTGGCGGAGGGAAATGGGATCGCTGGGCAAATTGTCAGAAACTATTTAGTGAGATGCGAATATACAAGTACCTTTTATCTATACTAGCGGACCCCCCATAGATTACTCAGTCAAGTTTTTCGAAGACAGCTGTAATGGCATGAAAGCTAAGTTTTCCTCGTTAATCATTGGATCTTAGGCGAGCGGATTGCTTGAAAGTACATTGGCGCGGCCATGATGACAGCGTCGGAGAAGATGAAGGAGGACACTGGACTTGATGGAGAGTAACATGACATGTTCCGACACAGACTAACGAACGGTATCGCGCATGCTCTAGATACAAGCATTCTGCATGCTTGACGCCCTTCCAGAAGGACCAAGCGAATAGGTCGATGTCGAAGGAGGCATCGAAGATAAGGCTGTTTTGAAAGAAGCAGAAGACGCGACAGACATGTCAGGTGTCTTGGGAGCAACCAGGAAAGATCGAGAATCCGAAGAGAGTGAAGGAACCAGATGAGATCTGACAGTCTGAGATGAGGAAGTTGACGAGGAAGATAAGTTGAATTCCCCTGACTGAGAGGTCCTGGCGAGGCACCAAACCTTGCTGTCATCGTCGATCGAAGTCTGAGAGATCAAACCTCTTCTAACAGGCTTTACAGGTTTGGAAACCTGCACTTCGCCACTAGCATGCTCTTCAGCTGTGCTAGATCTTGCACGATTGCCCTCGGACATCGACTTCTGTAGAGGTATCGAAGGGTGAGCCACGGTATCACTAACGGAGTCCTGCAGGAGAGCAATGAGGGATGGCGTCTGAGCGTCTGGAGGACTATGAAGGACGATCGAAGGTAAGTTTGCGAAAAAATCAACTGTCAGATCGGGAAAAATCGGGGGCGGATAGAGGAGTTCAGAGGGAGCAGCAGGCTTCGGATCGTCCATAGGCATATCTACAACCCCAACATCATGTAGATGCTTGTATTGTGCGGAACGATCAACGAGGTCCTCCATCGAGCGCTCCAAGAGAGCATCGGGCAGATCCCCAAGTGCCTTAGAGTGGCCCGGCGGCGAGTCGTAATCATCTTCCTCCAAATCGCGCTCAAGGCTGTGCAGCGCGGCTTCAATATCCCACGCAAGTTGCTCCATGCTGATAGACAGCGAGTATACGAGGTCTTTATCCACGGCCAGGTTCCTGGAGACAGGGACATTGAGGTCTTTTTGACACACATTGGGACGATCTTCGTGGTGGAGTACTTCATGAATGTCCAATAGATCGTCGTCGATGCTCATCATACTGATGTCAAAAGCGCCTTCGTCCCATGACTCGTCGACGACGCTCGCCATCAACTCATCACCATCTGTGAAAACGTAGCTTCCAGGGAGATGGGATGTGCCACTTTCGCGAGTGATGATGACAGAACCGCCACAATCCCAAGACCGGACGCAAGCTCCGAGGACACTTTGAAGCTTCGAACGACGTCTGACAAGATAGGGCACTCGCGTCCGAACAGGGTGGCCGGCGTGTAATCCAAACGCTTTCAGACCCTGTGCAGTTCGACAGGCAATCCTGAGCGGTTGGCAACCGAGACGAGGGATGACTTGACGTGCAGAGGTTTTCGGGGTGTGATTGTGTATGATCTTTCCTAAGGATCGCTGGATGGATGGTGCGACCTTGTGTAGATCGATTGAGCGCAATTTGCCAATAGCAGCTAGGCCCATCGAATTCATCTACAGGCGTTAGATAAAAGATGGAACAATAACTCACAAGCCGCGCGAGACAAGCGCTTGATGATGATGGACCTTCGAGTGGGTTGGATAGGGTCTCTGCTCTTCGAAATTGGAGACACAGCGGTGCAAAGACAGGACATTTAGACCAAGGAAAGAAAAATGGTGGGATCCAATGTATGATGGTGTACGGAGGTGAGGGTGTATTGAACTCGATGGAGAAAAGTCAGGGTATCTAAGTAAATTCCGTTAAAGACTGCAAATTTTGACAAAGGCACCATCACCGAATGGACTGACAGACCAAAACTAGAGGGGAGTGCATCGATCAAGACTACATCTACGCTGATACTAGGAAACTCACAGGCTGCACGTTCACGACTGTCCAACAAGGCATTGTCAACTCCTGAAAGGATAAGAACTCACGAAGGCGAAGGGTTGCCGACCCATCAAACTTCAAGCTTCAAGCTTCAAGCTCCAAGGTTGACCGTTTTGGCGCTTGACGGGAAGTCGAAACATTGAAGAAGTGACGCAAGTTGACACTTCAGACGCCCTTGGAAAGTTTCCAGTTTGATTGCGAACAGCATACTATCATAAAACGGCGCTACTGTACTGTACAGTGCGCTAAGCACATAAGATGATGTTATTCATTTCGAGTTCAGAAACGCACCTCGGCGACGCTTGCCAGGACCTCAACGAAAAGCAAATGAAAGCACAATATTTACGCAGGTTTCAGTATGTCGGATGGTGTTGTAACGCAGGGCTATCATGCGGCGTACATGACATGATCTCACGTATCCGCGGATCCGTGCGCGCTTATCTAGCGCCGGTAGCTGCCGTGTGCCGGGCCATTGCCAGGACCCGTTCTTCCAAGTTTCTCTCTCTCAGGTCTTGTTCGTGTGGTGGAGAATTGAAACACGTCGATTGGGTTGCTGTCGCAATCTCTTCACCTTAACTTGATAACTCCATAGATCCGAGCGCCCAAGCCTTCTCAAGTTGATAGCAATCAATTTCCAGATTGAATGCCGACGCTGCTGTCAGTGATCCGATGGGCTTCCTTGAGGGCGGTGTGCTTTGCGTATGCACCGCCTTGCTCGGATGGTATTCGAGAGACTTAGGTAAAACCCATTACTCCTCCTACGCCTCTATCAAGCCTTGCGGTGCAAGACAGTACCTGTTTGGTTTCTTGCGGTCTGAACAGTCTCTTCACTTTCCATCCCAGTGAGTTGCTGATTCACTCACACCTCCTCAACTGTTTTTCCCCAATATAACAGGCGCTTAATTTGATGCCAGCGAACAGCTTCTATAGGACGCTCGCAATTCCCGATGCTTTAGTGCTGAGTAGGTAAGCCACGAGGCATATTTGATTGGAGGCCAGAGATGAGAACAGGTCCATCATATCGCGAACGCCGTTTATTTACCGCACAAAGACGACCACGGCGGAGGATTGCATCTGCACCAGGATCATATAAAAACCATGGTCGAAAGGGCGCTGAGGGGCATTCCCGGCTCGCAGCACCCCTTCCTCTTCATCCAATTCTTCTTGGCCTCTCTTCCACGTCGTCTGCCATGGCCCGCACTTCTGAGAAGACTCCTCTCGTAAAGAAGGAGGCTGAAAAGCTTCCTTTCCCTCTCGGCCTCGTCTCCCCCGGGGTCCGACCATACTTGGAGCTCATCCGCTTCCACAAGGTATGATGCGTCTCAGTAGGGTCTTGCACATCGTGCTTACATGTTTTTTCTCTATAGCCGACAGGAACGATTCTCATGTTCTGGCCATTCGGTTAGTTTCTTCGACTGATCGTGCCCTCGCGCATTTCTTAATCCGCACTGCTACCATAGCATGGGGCCTGACCATGGCGGCGTACCATACCGAACTTCCACTCAACCGGTATTGGGTGGAGTTGGCCAAGTCTCTCTTCGCGGCCTTCATTGTTCGCGGCTCTGCGTGCACCATCAACGACATCTTTGACCGCAAGTTCGATGCTGGTGTCGGTCAGTATATCTGTTTATCACTCGTCAACGGACGTTCACTTACCAGTCCTTTAGAGAGGACCAAGGGGCGCCCTCTCGCCAGCGGTCGTGTATCTGTTTTCGCCGCTGTTGTCTATCTTATCCTCCAGTACATCGCCGGCCTTGTTGTATATGTATCGTACAACGAAATTGCGTGCGTGTTCATTCTTTGTCTTGCGTTTAATCGCCTTCCTCACCCCACGTCCGTTGGCATTCAGGCTTTACGCAGCTGTTCTTCAGCTCCTTCCTCTGTAAGCATAATCGTTGAGACGTGATGCGTCCATTCTCTGAACATATCTACAGTTTCTTGATCTACCCTCTCATGAAGCGCATCACCTACTGGCCACAGGCCTGGCTTGGGATCTGCATGAACTTTGGTCTCGTCGTTGCATGGGCCGCAGTTACTGGCAGCCTCGACACCCAGCTCTTGGGTGTTCTCATGGTTGGTACTTGGGGATGGACGATGCACTATGGTGAGCAAGCGCCTGTTTTCTGATGATCTCGGTATTAATAAATCTGCCAGATACCATCTACGCGTGCCAGGACCGTCGTGACGATGTCAAGGTCGGCGTCAAGTCCACCGCCGTGATGCTCGGCGACTACGTTCGCCCCTTCTGCTTCGTCCTCTCCATGATGTTCGTCGGCACCCTCTACTACGCCGGTGTCCTCAACCACCAGACCCCCTACTACTTCTACATCTCCGTCGGCGGTACTCTCCTCCACATTCTCTGGCAATACGCCACCGTCGACTTGGACTCCCCTGATAGCTGCGGCCGTACGTCGCCCTAACTGATCCTCGTTCATCGCTAGACGCTGATCGTCTTCTCTTTTAGTGAACTTCATCCGCAACGGCCACATGGGTTGGATCACCTGGGCCGGCTTGATGGTCGACTACCTCGTCAAAATTGATCAGCTTCCCTTCCAGTTGCCTTTCTGAAGGATTATGTATTGCATTCGTCGTTATCGTCGTTATCGTCCCCGTCCTTCTCATCCCGGACAATCTCCATAGAAGCTGTCTCTTATTTAGTTAGATGATTGGGCTGCGGGCACCAGACCACGTAGAGGGTATCACTGCAGAGAACAGCATTCGGGATATGTTCGAACTGCAATATATAATGTGTTTCCCTCCGTTGCACGTTCGACGCGTTTGACGCGTGTATTGTGATATCGATATCTTTGTATCAATTTTGTTCGGGTTGAGGAATCTCACAACGCGCGCCAAATGGACCGGGTGACTAGTTCGATTCTTCTCCTACATTGGGTGCCTAGCTTCCTTCGATCATGCAATGCTGGATAGCTAGCGCCCTTACAGACCGACTACATCCTATCGAGGTAAAATCACTCACACGAGACGCGGACTGTATGTGGACTCCATGGGAAACCATCACCTCATGGTTTCAACTTCGAGACCGACATCGATTCTTGGCACTCACATTAAATACACAAGACTACAAAGCAATTCGATAGCAATGAACAAAGCAAATCAGCGAGAGAAAGAGAAAGAGAAAAATTCAGAGTTGACGGCCAAGGAATCGAGCAAGCCTTTCCCTCTTTTCTTGAATGTTCCCAGCGGCGGGCAGTCCATAGGCGGCCAAGAGATGGTTTGCAGCTGCAACTATAATTAGGCAGGTAGTAAGCACTACGTTGCTACAGAAAGGCTGCCAGACTTACCAGTTAAAGTGGGCAGCGCTAACTCATTTGCGGGAAAATCGCCCGCTTGATAGGCAGGGCAACCAGGGCGATGAGGTAGCGGAATCAAGGGCCCATTACGCGCCTGCTGTGTGTTATGGGAACGGATAATGGTGCATTCAGACCTGCAGGCTTTGATTAGATCAGTGTTACTTGGATGGGGATGATGAACTTCTCACTCGTATCTCAAGTCTTGTCGGACTTGCTGAACATCTGCTCGAACGGTCTCAACATCTGCGCGAACATTGTTCAGCTGTCCTTCCATTGTGGTCAAGCGTCCTTCCATTGTGGTCAAGCGTCCTTCGATTGTGTTCAAGCGTCCATTCATTGTGTTCAAGCGCCCGTTGATTTCATTGATCTGCACAGATGAATATAAGTTAGCTGTCAACATAGATGATACACATATATACATACAGAGGCAAGAATTTGTTGAAGAATGTTTACTCCATTTACGGCAGGGATATTGGGAAGCAGCGCAGCATTCTGGGAAAGGATTGTACTGGCCTCGGCTTGCATAGTGCTCGCCTGGGCTTGTAGTTCATATGCATGTGCGACGTTTGCGATGTCCGGGAGAGGGAGAGCAGCAGGAAGGGGGGCAACCTCAGCCATATTGAACGCGTTGGCGGGGGCTATAGCAAAGCCACTCGGTAAATGGGAACGAATGTCGGAGTTCAACCATGTTGGAATCGAACTAAGTAGCGGGTCATTAGGTTCAGCCTCCGCTTTCCCACAAAGACAACCCCCTCGCTCGTTTCGGCCGGCCCCACCTATTAGTCTCCGTTGTTGACTAACACAGAAGATGGTTCTAGGCCCCGCCCTTGAGCCTGATCACGTCCTTGAAGGTCCTTGACTTGCGCTGGCCGACCGTTCTACCGTCCACATACGTCACGAGCCTGCTAAGTCGGTAGATGTCCTCCCTCGTTCCAGGCTGTGAATCATCCCGGAATGGCTCTCAAGGTGGTCCGAACGTCGATATTGGAAACCTGCATACTCGTGTCTATTAGGTGACCAATGGGTCCCGGAATTGATGCGATGGGGAGAGGCTGACCGTTTCGACCTCATCGCCAGGCTCGTCCTCTTCTTCTCGTGTCGCCGATTTGTGTTGGGAAATGTATACCTCGATGGACACTCCCGCGGGCTCCCAACACTGCCGACTATGTAGAGCTCGACACGCTTCCACCACCATCGACAGTCGCGCCAGAACGGCCAACAATGTCGAAACGCGCTCTCCATTCCAGTCTCTGGAGGAGCCTTTTCTCGCTCTGCTTCTCCGAATGTTGTCTGCTCTTCTTGATGTTGATGTGTCAAGGTCTGGATGTGCTCCATACGGGGTGAGTCGTCTCCACGTAGGCACTGAGCGTCGTTTGACAATTGCGTTCAGGACGCGTCTGATGAATTGGCGGATATCGCTCTTCATAATACTGATGGTCGTGCTCATTGCGATCCCGCTATCGCTGAGCGTCGTTTTTGCTTCAGCGCTGAGCATCTCTTCGAGTGAGTGAGCTTGTTATCTTGACTTTGAGCAATCCCATCGTAGTTCTAACCTATGTTCCGGCAGCAAGAAGCTTCATCCCCTCCCTTCAT
>JBCAQO010000134.1:0-22497 GCA_039111635.1 Heterobasidion occidentale | reverse complement strand
TCGCGTCGCGGCAACTCTGCGGAACAACCACAAATGGATGTTGGAATGCAAACGAGTGGTTTCCTTTGATTGTGCGCTCCGCTGATGCATTGCATAGTCTCCCAGAGAGAGATGAGGTGAGTATTCCAGTCGAGTTTTGAACCCATTGGACACGTCGTGATTGAGAGTATAGTTAGTCTCGTGGCTTCCAGTGGACACGGCCGCATCTGCTATTCTCGACCTGCGGCATGTACTGGACGACATGGAGTGCGTACATATCATGCATCCTCGTCCAATTCCATGGTCGTCAATCATAACCCCGCTTGCCAAAGCACTCGATGTGCCCATTTTGCCATATTTCGAGTGGCTACAATCGTTGCAGGTTACATCTCGCAGCACTTCTCGCAGCATGACAACCCGGCAGTATTGCTGGCCAACTATTTTGCATCCTTGGAGAAAAAGGATAGACCAGGACAGACGGAAGGAGGGGCAAGGGAGCAAGTTGGTCGGAACATGCATGTGTTCTCAGTGGAACGCGGACAAAAGATGTCGAGAACCTTAGGTGATCCCACGCTCGCACCTTTGGGTACACAAGATGCGGAGAAATGGTTGAAATTTTGGAAACAGGGCGGATTCCTATGATTGAGGGCAACCGGAGGCTTAGTGGGTATCGTCGACTCGAAGAATAAGGTAAGTGATCAGCTAGCATTGATTTCGACACACTTATGTATGTTCTCTCACCAACTTTCTGCTACACAACCAGAGCTTGCTTTCATCGGATTGTCGTCTGGATCGGTGCTCTGTCAATGGCTACGCTGGGGGAACTGTACGCTGAATGCTGCATGCCTGGATTTTGTTTGGTGACAGATCAAATGGTGTAGTGAATTCATGATTGGCTCAGGCCGCCGGCTGGAGATCCGCATGGTCTTCTGCTGCTTTAACCCACATAATCGAGAACAGTTTAGAATAGCAAGTAGTGCGCATTATGATATATATGGATGCAGCTGAAAAGACTTCCATGCCTGAGTAAACAACGGGACAACACAGAGACACTGCTTACCTGCGGATACGTCATGATGTGCTCGTCGAGCCGCCCTCTCGTGTCGCCTCCAAATTATACTGCACATTCTTGCGATATTTACCAGCCAGATCCGCAGCCGTCTTCACGTAGGCATTTGCTCGGAGAACTTCCTGAAAGGATAGTCCGTGATGGGATAATGAAGGCAGATGAGCAACAATCATGCTCGCTTCGTGAGACGAACAAGTGGACGGACTCGCCTCGACGCAGTGATTGAGTTCGAGGATCAGCTCTGTACACTTATCCTGCTCACAGGATCGCAACAGTCACAGCGAAAAGTGTCGTGAATGCCGATGAAACACATCATATGTGTGGTGCGCGCCTCACCGCGTTCTTTACAATGCGCTCGAGCAGGATCGCCTGTCGCTCTGCATGCGGGTTCTCCATTGTGTCGCAACCAGAGGGGAATCTCCTTCAATGTTATTCTCGCAGACTAATACACTTGGACTTGAAAGATGCAGTGGTCGTCGCCGGACGCTGCTGGATGATGGATGCACAAGCTTCGAGGCTGTTGCGCAGCTCTGCAGAGGGACGTCGTCACGGCTAATTCCGAAAGGCGGCCATTTGCTGGTTATTTTTTCTTTCTGTTCTGTTGTTCCTGTTCGAGCATCTATAACACGTACAGCGTAAAGCAAAGCGATTGAACGTTCCAACCGTCACCTCCTTCTCCCTCCCTTTCTTGTCACTAGTGAGTGGGACAAAAAGAACGCGCCAGGTCAAAGTTGAAAGCACACCGCTCTGGCTAGGAACAAACTGCAGCATTTCGAAGTGCTCCCCCTGTTCCCTGTTATTTTCCTAATATCATGACATCTACGGCTATCACTCCAGAATCCATCTTGCCTGCTGTTCTTAGCCAGCTGGCCCCTTCAGGATCTACTCGCCTGAACCATCTCCTCCGGGATGCTCGCAACGATTTTTCATTTCAAGCTAGAACTCCTAAGCGCGTCGCATCTCTCCTTGACGCAATTGCCTCAATCAGCGTGGAAAATCCCAAGGGCGATGTTGTTGCTGTTGCTCTTGACAGCGGTGAGGACTCGTCGATTTTCATCGCGTCTGACGCCGGCGTGTCTACACAACTCATTGCCCATCTTACACTCGTCTGGGCCTTGCTCTGCCAGGACAGCAATGCAGTCCCAGCCGATAAGCAATCGCCTACCCAGGTCGACAAGATTTTCTACGACAAAAACATCATCAAACTTGAAGAACAACTGACCATCCAGGTCTACCGGTTTTCTTGGCGCAAGTTTCATGCTCGTTTTTGGAAGCGGGCGGACGTGTTCATCCATAGCATAACTCTTGCCATGCAGTGGTACTCCGACCAACCAGGGATGGTGGAGGTACATCAGCACTGCCGCATTCTTCTTCGGTTTTCGAAATCCTTCGCAAGCGCATCGTTCTTTCCTGCCCAGGCGACACAGAGCTTCTTCTCATCCATGAGATTTTCATTACCCTGTTAAGGAGACTGGAACCGCTCCTGAGCGCCGAACCTTCCTACTTGGACACCATTCAGGGGTGCATTGGTGCGTCTGTATTTTCTGCTTTTTTATTATTATTATTATTCAATTGCTTTACGTCTAGTCGCGGCGCGCCGCATGTCTAGACGAGTAACTTTCTGCTTTTAACTTGCGCATCCGTTCTTTTGTTTGTGTACTGATGACTCCTGCATAGACAATCATACAGGTCTCAACACCTTCATTCCTGTACGACGCTACCTCGAAAAGGTCCTCTCGCTCACGCGTTCTGGATATGCATTATTTCTGGCGGCTCATTCTCGAAAGCTCAAGTCATTTCTCTTGAAACCTCTCAAGATCGTTTCCATACCGCCTTGCGACGACAGGGAGTATCGTGCCGATTTTTACCACCCTGCCTTTCGCAAATTTTGTGAGGACCAGAGCGACGTGATGCAAAAAATTGAAGGAGATCTGCGCCAGCAGACAATTCCTATAGAGTTCTCCGAGCTCTCAGACGACCTTCGTGACATGGTGCTGGACAAGGAGTGGGAAAGGAGGATGGTCACGCCGTTAGGGGTTGCGTTGCAGAAGGAGAAGAACTCTTCTATCAAGGCGGACAAACACGGGTTATCTGGACGCGCACGCGTCCACTGTGAGTGCTTGCTCATCGAGTATTTCGACAAGAACAGGGCATCTCTGCGACCATACGACTATATCGGATCATCCAAGCTCTTGTGTTATGGCTGCCACAGCTACTTACGTGCGTACAACGTGACCCACCTCAGCAGGAAATTCTACGCCAGGGGCACGCATGGAAAGGTCTATATCCCATGGGTGCCACCCACTCTCGAAGACGGATGTGATAACGACGTGCGCGTGCGCATATGTAAAGATATGCTATATGACTTGGATTTTGTGTGGTCGTCATCTCAGCAGAGGATGTCTGACAGCACGGATGCCTCTGGATCCGGGAATATGGTACGAAATTCAACACTGTGGAACACAGAAGACGAGATGATCGGTGAGCGATTTGTTTGCATCTCAAGTATGGCGCATCTGACGACTGAATTGTCTGTTCAGATGAAATGTAATCATCGCCATAGAGAGCCGCTTACATGCCTTTTTGACATGCGCATGCAGTATTCTCCGTCTATGAATGTACATCATCACCTCTCAAACACAGGGAACTGTCGCTTTGCCCCCCCCGTCCATCTTAGCCACTCTCTGAGCCGTGCAATTTGAGCCGCGCAATTGTCAAATTCAGCAATCTTTAAATTCAGGCATGCTCTGCACGACAATATTTCGGTGAACGCGTATCGTTTGTTAAGCCACCTATGCTGACGAGGTCTCTTTGTTCCATACTCTTCTATTACTCCCCACCTTTACAAAATAGCCCCCTTGCAGCTCTGTGAAGCTGTTCGGCGCGACTCATGTTCTCTCGAAGCATCGACTTTGAATCGCCAAAGACAAATCTAAATTTTAGTGCGTCGGCAGTCCGCTGCTAGGTCTCGCTAGGTACATATCCCCAAATGAGGTAACACGTCAGGACACCCGGGATTCACAACAGTTTGCGTCCCTCATCGATCTATCCGCGCATCTGTAGGCAAGCCACCAAGTCATGTGGTTGACCACGACGTATTTCTGAGGAGGCCACCACTGTGAGCGCTCTTTCAAACACACGACCACCTTCTCTGCCTTTTCCAGAATTACACATCTCTTCTTATAACAATGCCTCTTCCCTTACATTCTAATCCTTCCCAACACACCTCCAGACATGACTCGCCTTAGCTACGCCAGCCTCGTGTTCGAGACATATTGTCATGTATGTGGATCTACAGCGACGACCTTACACGGTCGATCGGTGCTGACTCATTTATAGAACTGCTTGTCAGATGAAGTTTGCCAAGTATACTGGATTCTGCTTTCCCGCTTGTGCAAAGGCTGTTTGAAGACGCTGTAGGTGTTGATTTACTGTATCACTCACACTCACCGACTCAAACTGATTTTCCCAACTGAAGTTTCCCTAAAGGTATCAACGAGGCATCCTTCAAGAAAAGAGGACCTTACCATCTCGAGGATGCGGATTGGAAGTCTCGCTGGCGAGCATTCTCTCACAGAGAGGCAAGGTTTGCCCTCAGCAAGTGGTCCAGACTCTCATTGTTGAATCAAGACCGCCATGTGGAGATGAATGAAGAAGTACGTTGTCATACCAACCTCATATAGGGCTCCGCTCAAATGTCAATGTAGCACTCCAAATGGTTCAGAAGCCATTTTTGGGATAAAGAATATCAACGCAAGCGTGAGATAGCAAGGAGGAAGAATAAAATACGACATCAAAAGTTTGAGAGGCGAGTGAAATCAGTTTAGTTGGTTCCCTGTTCAGACAACCCATTCTTAATGTAGCATCGTGGCTTACTTGGAGGACATGGGCTATAAACAGCTGGATGTCTATCCATTTATCTGTTGGTATTTGGAGTACCAAGCCCTACATAGGTACGTTCGAGGAGTTAATGAAGGTAGGGCTGCTATCCAAAATTTTGCATTTTCAGCGTTGACACTCGTCCGTGCAGAATGGGATGATATAAAGCCAGACATAATCAAATTTGTGGAGGACTGTGCAGCGTTTATGGATCGCTTCACCCGACTGGAATCAATCTTGCGTGATATGGACACCGAACTTCCTGGTGTGGCGGACCATAACTACGTCGACATTGCGCTCCTTCCTGAAGTCGAACAAGTGCTGAGCGCTCGCTACGACCAAGAGATATCTGAAGCCCAGTGGGCCAATCTCCGCCAAGTCATCCCAGCCGCCTTCCTTCGATGGCGCCACATCGTGGATGTCGAATTGGCCGATGAATTTCCTGTGCTGGCCCCTGTGTTTGAGGTATTTGAGACACTAGATCACCCTACAACTCTATTTAGGTGCCTCAAGTGTTCCAACTCGGAAACGTCGCGCGCTGTGGCCTACGCTGACCTGATCTCCCATGGCTGTTGCAACGAGCCTTTCGATTTCGACAGTACCTCTCGTCGATACCCACGTTCAGCTTCCGGCTATTACAATGCCGCAGTATTCCACTTTCGGTATCATCCGTGGTCCTACGACCGTCTAGTATTCCACACGTGGGGATCGAGCCTGGTCAAGCGTAGCATGACTCTCTGGGGTGTGGATCCGTACAAGGCATCGGGGGCTGAAAGCATGGACTTCTTGTTTGATTGTCTTACTTGCAACACAACAGAACCGATCCTGTCCATGGACTGGCGAACAATGGTGAGCATTGAGTCGACAAGATTTGGTAGGAGACTGAGCCTCATCGTTTTTTGCACAATACAGATAGACCATGTAAGTAACCATCCGCGCTACCATAGACTCAAAACAGTGCCCCTACCGAGGTCAAATTCAGCCACGCACGCCAGCTCGGACTGAAACTTTCCCAATATGCTACAGGAGCGGCGTGACTTACGTCTTCGAGGATTCAGCTGGCCTGGAAAGAAACCGATGCCTCCTGCCTCGCACCGTTGTTATATACAATTCGTCGCTTCCAAGGGCTTTCGAATTGCGGATATTAATTGTTATATATGGTTCTCAATGTTCGATACCGCCAGTGTGTTCTTGGTGGCAATCTTGCTAAGCGCCCAAGCCGTTGATGGACTGGGTTTGTTGTACGGTGGCGGATCGAATAATATAGTGCATATATCAGGCCAGTGGCCTGAGGTCCGCGTGTTCTTGTTGTGCTGCCTAACACACATCATCGAGAAAGCTTCTAGGTTGATAGGAAGTAGAGCGCATCATGATACGTGGATCATCATTAGATGTGTAGCCAGAAAGACCCCCGATCATGGATCAATAGCACGATGAACAGGATCGAGAGCGCTCACTTGCGGTGCATCGCGATGCGCTTGTTGAACCGCCCAGCCGGTGCTGCAGGTCCGCGGCCAGGAGGATAAAAGCAGGTGCAGATCACGAGTGCACGCGAGACTCGAGCAGTGTGCCGCTCGCTACTCATGGGCGGCGCGCGGAGGGCGCGCATGTACGGTCAGACGAGCGGCAGCATCGCCCACTCCTAGAATCATGGGGACGAGCCATATAACACCGAACTAGGGTCGCTGTGCGTGCGCGTGGAAAAGAGCTCTGACGGCGACGAGGGGACGCAAACTGCTGCGGGCGATGTGCATGCGCGGGCGCGCATCAAGCGGCGGCAAGTAAGCAAGTAAGCAAGAAGTCACACAAGCAAGCGAGTCAGCGAGTGAGTGAGTCCGTGAGTTAGTCGGCCAGGGAGAGCGTGAGAGCGATTGAGGGGAGGATGCTGGAGGGACGGCGCGACAGCCGCGCTGAGACCGACGGCGCGCCTCGAAGCGGATTAGGTACGGACTGGTGAATTGTGATAGATGAGGACGAGGGGGCCGTCGCGCGGTGTTGTCCGATGCGCGCTGCGGATCATGGTCTCTCACGCATGCGCGCGTGAGGGTGCATGGCGCCCGTCTACATATACGAAAGGATACATCCGGCAGGCATGGAAGCCGCCGATGGCGTGCGCGGGCCCCCACCCTCGCCGCAGGTACCTGCGAATCCCGAGCGGAGCGCCAGTGGCCAGCGCGCGCATCGGGCGCGTTCCGTCAGATTCCGTGCGTCGTCCGTGCGTCCTTCGTCGTTCATTTGTTCGTCGCGTAGGGCGTGCGCGCGCGCGCGTCGGCGGCATGATGGTGGCGCGGGCTGTGCAGGATACACGTCAGTGGGTACTAGGTTCCGCGCGTCTGGTGAATCATGAATCATGATGGATGGTGGGCTAGGCGCAATGTCGGGGATCGCGGCGGGCTCTGGCGGGCTGGCAGGCAGTAGAACGCGGGACAGATCTGACTCGGGGAGGGAGGGGGTGGGGTGACGATCAGTCAGCGGCTCCGCCGGGCGTGCATCTAAGTGGTGCTGTGTCCGGGTATCAGCACCGCCGGCGACGAAAAAGCAGCGGGGTAGGTTAGCGTATGGCGTGTGTGTTGTTCCCGTACGCGCCGTGAGGGAGAGGGAGCACAGGTAGTACGTGGATGCGCATGGACGTCGAGGCGGTGTAGCTGTGACGCGGTGCGGGGCCCCATGCTGACGGGCGGGAACCGATATGGCCGACGTTGGTGGCGGTGAACGAGCGCCGGGCACGAGACATGGAAGGAAAGTGGAAGGCACGTCAGGCGTCGGCTATTGCAGAGAGTGTGTGACGGTGTGCGATGGCGACACAGTGTAAGCACGGGGCTATGTTTTCGTTATGTTTTGCTTGCCATGTCCGCAACCATCTTTGTGTCACGTGGCAAATGCCGTCCAATGATAGCACCGCGGCTTGCCTGGCCGTAACGACTCCGACCAAAACAAAGCCGCGGTTATTAAACGTCCGACGGCTCGTTCCGCCTGGTAAGAGGCTATCAATTTCGCCAGTCGTTTTCGTAAAACCATGACATCTCAGGCCATCACTCCAGAATCCATTCTGCCCGCTCTTCTTTGCGACCTGCCTCCTTCTGGTTCTACTCGCCTGAATCACCTCCTTCGGGATGCCCGCAACGATTCTCAAAAAACACCTAAGTGAGTTGCCTCGCTCCTTGATGCAATTGCCTCAATCAGCGTGGAAAATCCTAAGGACGATGTTGTCGCTGTTGCTCTTGACAGCGGTGAGGACTCGTCGATCTTTGTCGCTTCCAACGCTGGCGTGTCGACACGGCTTGTTGCGCATCTTACAGCTGTGAGGGCCTTGCTCTGCCAGATCAGCAATGCAGTCCCAGCGGATCAGGCATCGCCTACCCAGGTCGACAGGATCTTTTACAACGACAACATCATCGAACTCGAAAAACAACTGACCATCCAGGTCTACCGATTTTCTTGGCGCAAGTTTCATGCTCGTTTTTGGAAGCGGGCGGACGTGTTCATTCATAGCCTCACCCTTGTCAAGCAGTGGTACTCCGACAAACCAAAGATGGGGAAGGTACACAAGACCTGCAGCGATCTTCTTCGGTTTTTTGAAGAGCTTCGCAAGTGCATCGTTCCTTCCTGCCAAGGTGACGCAGCACTTCTTCAAATCCATGAGATATTCATTATGATGACAAAGACTTTTGACCTTTATCTGCGCCCCGGATATAACGACTTGGACACTATACAGGGGCGCATTGGTGTCTTTCTGTTTCCTGCTCCTAGATTGAGAATTCATTCCTTTTCGTATACTGATGAATCCTGCACAGACAATTATCTAGATCTCGGCGCCTTCATTCCTGTACGACGCTACCTCGAAAAAGTCCTCTCGCTCTCGCGTTCTGGATATGCATTATTTCTGGCGGCTCATTCTCGAAAACTCAAGCCATTCCTCTCGAAGCCTCTCAAGATCGTTTCTATACCGCCCCAAGTGGACAGGGAGTATCGTGTCGATTTTCACCATTCAGCCTTTCGCAAATTTTGTGAGGACCAAAGCGATGTGATGCGAAAGATCGAAGGAGATATGCACCAACAGAAGGTTCCTACGCAGTTCTCCGAGCTCTCAGACAATCTTCGTGACATGGTGCTGGACGAGGAGTGGAAAAACAGGATGGTCATGCCGTTAGTGGCGGCGTTGGAGAAGGAGAAGAACTCTGCCATCAAGCTGGACAGATGCAGATTATCTGGACACGCACGCGTCCACTGTGAATGCTTGCTCGTCGCGCATTTTGTGAAGAACATGGCGTCTCTTCGACCATACGACTATATTGGATTATCAAAGCTCTTGTGTTATGGATGTCACAGCTACTTCCGCGCATACAACATCACCCACCCTGCCAACGAGTTTTACGCCAAGGGCACGCATGGAAAGGTTTATATTCCATGGGTGCTACCCACTCTCGAAGACGGAAGTGAGGACTACGTGCGGGTGAGCATGTGTAAATCCATGCTAGAAGACTTGGATGTGGTGTGATCGGCATCTCAGCAGAAGATGTCTGACAGCACGGATGCATCTGGATCCGGGGATTTGATATGAAGACCAAAAGGGTGGGACACAGCAGAAGCTTACATTGGTGAGTGATTTGTTTGCATCTCAAGTATGGCGCATCTGACCACTGAATTCTCCGTTCAGACCGATTCAAATTATTGCCATAGAGAGCCGCTCACATGCCTTTGAGACATGCGCATGCAATATTCTCCGTCTGAATGTACATTATCGCCTCTCAAACACATCCAGATTATGCGGATCCTGCACCTTCTTGCAATTTTTCGCTCACCAGGTTCGCAGCCGTTTTTTTTAGGAGTTGCATGCCGCCGCTAGGTTATAGCACGATTGACGGCCCGAGGGCACGGGCGGCCCAAGTTTGGACACATTCGTCCAGGCATAGCAGGTGCAAATGACGCGTACGTACGCGAGAGACTTGAGATTGTGCACCGCTCGCGGCTCGCAGTCGGCACGCGGACGGTACGCGTGTATAGTCAGTCAGACGCACGGCAGCGCTGTCCGCCCCTAGAATGAAGCGCATGAGCCCTATAACCCCGAACCAAGGGCGCTGTGCGTGCGTGTGGAAGAGAGCCCCGACGGCAACAAGAATCGGGATGCAGAGCGCTGCGGGCGCGCGTCGAAGCGGCGGAGGCAAGTGATCAGATAAGCAAGCGAGCGAGATAGTGAGTGAGTGAGTGAGTGAGAGTACTTATGAGTGCGTGAGTGTGTTTGATGCCAGAATGTTGAAGGCGCGGCGCGCCTCGGAGCGGATGAGTCAGGGACTGGTGAATCGTGATTGATGCAGACGAGGGGGCCATCGAGCGGTGTCGTCTAATGCGCACTGCGGATCATGGTCCCCCATACTCCCGCGCGCGTGCACATGAGGGTAGCGCCCGTCGCCGGAAGGATAATGGATACATCCCGCAGGCATGGAAGCCATCGACGGTGTGCGCGGGCCCCCACCATCCGCGTGTGCGGCACAGGTGCCTGCGGTTCCCGAGTGGCGTGCCCAGCGCGCGCCGAGTGCGGACTGTGGGGCATCGAGCGTGTTCCGTCAGATTCCGTGCGTCGTCCGTGCGTCCTTCGTCGTTCACTTGTTCGTCGCGTAGGGCGTGGGCGTGCGTGTCGGCAGCATGATGGTGGCGCGGGCTGTGCAGGATACACGTCAGTGGGTACTAGGTTCCGCGCGTCTGGTGAATCACGAATCATGATGGATGGTGGGCTAGGCGCAATGTCGGGGATCGCGGCGGGCTCTGGCGGGCTGGCAGGCAGTAGAGCGCGGGACAGATCCGACTCGGGGAGGGAGGGGGAGGGGTGACAATCAGTCAGCGGCTCCGCCGGGCGTGCATTTGGGTGGTGCTGTGTCCGTTTCCCGTGGGGGTATCGGCACCGCCGGCGACGAAGAAGCAGCGGGGTAGGTTAGCGTATGGCGTGTGTGCCGTGCCCGTGTGCGCCGTGAGGGAGAGGGAGCACAGGTAAGTAGTACGTGGAAGCGCATGGACGTCGAGGCGGTGTAGCTGTGACGCGGTGCGGGGCCCCATGCTGACGGGCGGGAACCGATATGGCCGACGATGGTGGCGGTGAACGAGCGCCGAGCGTGAGATGTGGAGTGGAAGTGGAAGGCGCGTCGGGCGTCGACGATTGCAGAGAGAGTGTGACGGTGTGCGATGCTTGCAGCGGGATGCGGCGATGGGGGCTACCGATCGAGAAACGGCGACGGGGGTCGGATCGTCGTCCGTGACGGCCGCAACGAAAGTCGACATGTGTCCCGCAGTCTTCCCAGACCATCTGGCCGCAATCCACGCCGCGGGTGACCGGCCGCGCCGTGCTTTAGACAAGGTGGGATGCGACAGCCTGAGAGTGCCTGTACAGTGCCTGTACTCGAAGCTGAGCTCGGGCGTCTCAGTGGCGTCTCGCGGCACGCAGCGGCTCCGCGCCAGGCGGCTGGCGTCGACCGGATGGGTAGGGCGGCGAACAGAATGATGGCCGGGGGTAGAAGATCCTGGCCGGGTCACTCGCTTGCGATTGCTCTTTGCTCGATCTCCTCCAGAGTTCAGCCGTCCCTTGCGTCCCCAGTCGGCCCATGTCATGCCCGCCTCTTCCTCTCGCGCACCCGCTCTGACCATCCTCGCCGTGGCTGCACACGCTGCAGCCTTCGGCTCGCATCCCGTCATCGTCGTTGCCGTTGCTGCGCAGGTGCGTATTCTGCTTCCGTCCGATTGTCCAATCGTCTACGTACCCTCCCACTCACCGCCTCGTGCGATCGCGACGCAGACCGCCAAACATCCCCAGGGTCACATCCAGAGCAAGAGCCAGCGCCCACAGTCTACTGTGCGCATTCCGTTTCCACCTGTCCTCGGCGCGCGCGCTCACGTATCCCCTCGCCCACAGCTGTCCCACACACAAGCGCCCCTGGACTCCTTCCTCTCCCACACCCCCTCTGCCCCTCCCGCCATCCCATATACACATACTCTCAGATTTCCGTGCCCGTCCTCCCTGCGCGATCCGTCCACAACGCTCGCAGCACCTGTCCCCTCCTCTTCCGTGTACGTCCCTCCTGCTAACTTGTTTTTTTCCTCGTTCTTTCCTTTCCCCCTCTTTGCGGCCCCTCGCACGATCCCTCTTTCCTTTCGCGCTCCTCTCCTCGCCCATCCGCGCGCGCACTTGCGTCGCGCGTCGCGCGTCTCGGTTTCTATTGTTTACCGCCTCGTCGCGTAGGGAGGTGCACCGCAGCTACGCCTCCACCGAGCGTCCAGTGCCCCTCTCCCTTCAAAAGACGTCTTCCCCTCGTCCTCATCTCATCCACGCGCCGCACCTCCCTTGTCGTGTCTCGCTCTTGTCCGCGCGTCTCGAGCCGGCTCCCTTATCGCCCACGCTGTCCGTCTATTTTTGGCCCTGCCTCCGTTTCACCCGCCTTGTCCGTAGCAGCGCTAATTAACCCCCGTCTTCCTTCTCACCACCGGCTGTCGCCCGTTTCGCACGCGTGCGCGCGCACTCGATCTTCATGCACCACAGCACCACGGCCGCACGCAGCGTCCCGCGCGCGTGCCTCCTCCTCGCACGCGCGGATCCGCCTCTCTCGTCGTTCCCCGCGCCTGCCGATGTGGACATCGCACCGGAAGGAGCGCTCGGTGCGTGCCCATGCCCTTAGCCCTTGCCCCGCGTCTTACGCCGACCCTGATCCCTCGCCGCGCCGTCCCCCCACATGCCCTCTGCGCCACTGCGCTCCCCGCCCCTCCAGCGTCCGAGCCTCCACCGGGCGCGCCTTCGCAGCCGCCTCCGCCCGCAGAGGGATGGACCGCGATTCAGATCCTCACCCCCATCCTCGTCGGGCTCGGCCTCCTCGTCGTCTTCGCCCTCGCGCTCCTCCTCCGCCGCCTCTACCGCCGCCACCGGCACTCCTCGCGCGCGCGCCTCACCCCCTTCCCGCGCCTCGCCCCCGCGGCCGGCGCGGCCCCCAGCATGACCTCGTCCGGCTCCAGCGGCGCGCGCGTCCGCATTCCACACGTGCGCCCGCGCCTCCCGCTGCACCTCCCGTACGTCGCCTTTTTGTGCGCGCGGCGCGTGCGCCCGAAGCGCGCGTCGACGCGGTGGGACATCGACGGGACGGCGTCGGGGCTGGGCCTGGGCAGCGCGGGCGCGCTGGCGGAGCGGAAGAGCAGGGAGAGCAGGGAGAGCAGGGCGGCGGCGTATAGGAGCGGGGAGGCGGTGGCGGTGGCGGAGGCGGAGGAGGTGGGCGAGGCGGCGCCGATGATCCGGATGCACGCGCACGCGGCTTCGTCTTCTTCGTCTTCTTCTGCGTCGTCTTCTTTGGCCGCAGCGCCGCCGCCGCCTGTCCCGGATCGGGATCCGGATCCGAAGGGGAAGAAGGAGGGGGAGACGTGGCTCGGGGCGTGGGCCGCGCCTGCGCGCCAGGCGTGGGAGGCGGCGCTTGGGCTTGGGCTAGGTTTGGGCTCGCGCGTGGGCTTGGGCGCGCGCAGGCGGCGCGCGGTGCCGGTCGTGCCGCGGCGCGCGTCGAGCGGGTTTCGCATCGACGGGGACGAGTCGGAGGGTTCATCGGACGAGAACGGCGGCGTGGGTGTGGGTGCGGGCGCAGGGGAGGCTAACGGGGCGTACGGGCGCGGCACGGCGGGGTCGCGCGCGAGCGGGCGCACGGGGGCGGAGGGGAGCATGCGGACGAGCGAGTACGAGGCGGAGGAGCGGGACGAGGCGATGCCGCTGCCGCTGATGGGGGTCGGGGTCGGGATGGGGATGGGGATGGGGATGGGGATGGGGGTCTCCGGCGGGGATATTGGCGTCGGCGCGCCGCTGACGATTGACGTCACGCGGGCGTATCGGTATAAGCACGGGTACGGAAATGGGAACGGGTACGGGTACGCGCCGGTGGCGAATCCCGGACAGGGAGGGGGAGAGGAGGAAGAGGGCGGGGGGCGTGCGGGTGCAGATGGGCGAGACGTGGACGCGGGCGGGGTGCTGCTCATCTCGCACGACGGCGAGGACTTCTCGACGCCCACAGACACGGTGCACACCCACCCCGGCGCCGGCGCAGGGTCGGTCGCGGGGGCAGGGACGCCGGGCGGGTCTGGGAGCGGCGGGAGCAGCGTGCGGACGGGAAGCGTGCGGACGTTCGGGACGGGGGCGGCGACGTTCGGGTCGAAGCGGACGGAGTCGTACGCCGAGACGCCGGTGACGGCGACCGGGAGCGGGTCCTTGGGCAGCGTGGCGGGGACGGTGAGCTCGCGGGAGGGCGTGCGGGAGTACAGGCGCGGGAGGGCGAAGCGGAATTCGAGTGGCGTCGATGTGGTGCCGCCGACGCCGGTGGGCCGGCGCGAGAACGTGAGTGCGCGGGGCTCCCCCCGCTTCTTTCATGCGTGCGTGACCCGCGCTGATCGTCGTACGCGCGCGTCGCTTTTTTTTCTGGCAGCCGTTCACGAACGCCGCTCCGCCGTCGCCGTACTCCTCGCCGTGGACGCCACCGATCCCCCCGCTCACGCTCGCGTTTCCGCTCCCGCCCGCGCATCCGCACCTCGTGGAGATGCAGCGCCTGCGAGAGCGCACGCTCGCGAACGCCGCGTCGACCTCCGCGCTCGTGGGCGAGTCGCGGCCGCCTGCAGAGGGCGCGCGGTTCCAGCCGCCCCCTACGTTCGCGGCGTCTGCGCCAGATCTGAATCTCTCGCGGCAGCAGCCGCAACACGACGGCTGGGGCGCCGCGGCCCTCAGCTCGCGAGCAGGAGCGAGCAGGGACGGGACCGGGACCAGGACCGGGACGGAGGCGTACCCCTCGCCGCGCCATACCCCGCGATCGTCGCTCGAGTCGCCACCGGCTGCGCCTCCGTCCAATTCGTACCCCCGAGGGCTCGTGCCTGGGTCGGCGATGGCGCACTCGCCAAGATCGCGGGGAAAATCCGCGTCCCTCGCGCGCTCGCCGCGTCCCTCGCCCAACGCGTCGCTATCGTCGGCGTCGTACCCCCCGCCGAACCCGCCCCCGATCCAGCGCCTGCCCGCGTCCCCGCGGCACTCGCCCAACGCGTCGTTATCCTCGGCGTCCGCACCCCAGGCGCACCACACGCCGGCCCCTTTTTCGTCCTCGGCCTTATTTGCGCACCCCCCCGCGCCCCACCCTCGCCCACACGCACGCCCACACCGCCTCGGCCTCCTCTTCCTCCTCTGCGTCGTACCACACAATCGCACACCCCGCCGCTCTGCTTTCGTCCGCGGACCCCGCGCGCGCGCGCTCGCGCTCCCCGTCCCCATATCGTTCCGCAGGCCCGCATTCCCCGCGCCCCTCCCCCTCCGCGTACCCCTCCACGCTCTCGCCCTCCCTCCACCTCCGCACGCTCTCCCCGCCCCCGCTCACCTCCCCACACGCCTCCCCGCCGCACTCCCCGCGCCCCCTCCCCCCCGCGCCTCCGCCGCGCTCGCCGCATCCGCACCCGCCGTACGCGCTCGAGTCCTACCCCCGCCGTCGCCGACGTACCTCCCCCCGCCGCACTCGCCGTTCCCCGGCCGCTCGCCCGCGGCCTCGCCCGCCCCCACGCACGCGACGCTCCACCTCCGCCCGTCGGACCCGCAGAACCTGATCCCCGCCGCCGTGCGCGGCGCGGGGTACAACCCCTTCGGCGCGGCCACCCGGTGACGCGCGTATCTGTGATTATGTTTGTGTGGCTGCGCTCGCGCTCGCGGACTTCACCATTTTTTGTTCGTTTGATTGGTCGTTTGGTCGCTTTTGGTCGTTTAGGCTTTCGTGCTCTGTTCGAGGACGGGCCGACGGACCTGAGATGCGCCGTGTGTGTAAAAATCTGCGGCGCCCGCGCGCCCGCGCATACGTCCGCCCGCGTTGTTGTGTATTGTAGTCCCGTGCGTGTTGTGCTCTGCTCCATGTTGTGGTCCTCTCACATTCCCGTTGTTGTTGTTGTTGTCCCTGTCGTCTTCGCTCGTGGTGTGCCCCGCTCTATGCCGACTGCCGCCTGTCCCGCCTTCGTGCTCACTTATGTATCCACTTACTCTAGTCGCCGCCGCCGCTCACGAGTCGTGCGCCGTTGTTGTTATTGTTTTGTTATTCGTCACACTATCGGCACCGCGGGTGCCGGATCTCTTTTCCTTGCTCTCCGTGTGTTCGCGTTACACTCAGCGGACCGTACGTATATACGTTCGAACGCTGGACTTTGATGCGTGAATTGAAACTGCGAGCCGTCTTAGTGTTTTCCCGGATCTGGCGTGTGTTCTATGGCAGCCACCACTGGCCTTGCGATGCGGGACATCGAAGCGTGCGAGGACCGCGGGCTCGGCGGCGGCAGCGTGCAGGCGCACTGGTAGATGGGTGAAGATGATAAAATAATGGGTAGCCCGCACATCGTTCAGAGATCTGTACCTAGTAGCCAATGTACTAACATTTGAGATGTTAATTAGCGATGCCAAGTCAATGCACATCAGGAGTCCATATAGTAGCTCGAATGGTCTATATAGCTGCACTAGACCCCTAGAGGCCAAAAGTAAGACCCCGGTTTGACAGTGTTCACTAGATGTGATTTACAGCTAGTGGTGCCTCCCTAGTCATTACTAGATCACTCTCTACTTGTCTCGGACTTCACTTCTAGAGATGTCTTAGGAGATGCCTGTCTTCTAGACAATCTTGAGAGATTTCCTCATCTAGACAGTCTCTATAGACCACGCTAATAGTAACTACACCCAGAATATTTATTCTATTCCCGCCGATGAATTAGCTCTTGCTCCCATAATTATGAAAATCACAGATGAAAGTGTAATTTATAGAGCTTTACATGCTCTTGTATACAGGCCTTACTACTTTACAAAGTGAGTGCCAAAACAGTAAGGAAGAGTGAGGAATAAGAAAGCAAGGGAAAACAGCAGAGACAAGCACAAGCGGAGGCAGATGGCGGTGACGAGAGACAACGGCAGTGAGAGGGGACAAGCACAGGCCTATGTAGGCGGCGGCATCAAAAGAAGGCAAGCCTAAACTCACCGTGTGCGAGCGCAGGGATCGGCGGTAGCAGAAGCGAGATGGCACAGTTACGGTCATGAGTGGTGGCGGCAGCGAGAGGGTCAGCGAGAGGTCACGGGGAAAAACAGGGCAGCGAGAGAATATGGGCCCGCACTTGTCCTGTGCGAGCATGGGGATCGGCAGCGGCAAAAGCAAGAGGTCACGGGCACGAGCACGCATGGGCAGCGGAAGCGAGAGGGTATGGGCACAGGCATGAGGCAGCAAGAGAATACGGGCCCGCACTTGTCTTGTGCAAGTACAGGCTAGATCGGCGGCAGCAGCGAGAGGGTATGAGTGCAGACAGGGTTGGGCAGTGGCAGCGAGAGAATACCAGGCGGCAGCATCCAGAGAAGATGAGCCCGTACTCGTCTTGTGCAAGCGCAGGCAGGGATTGGCAGCGGCAGCGTGAGAGTACGGGCTTGAGTGCAGGTAGGCAGTAGCATGGAGAGATAATGAACCCGCACTCGTTTTGTATGAGTAGTGCACGGCGGTGAGAGCAAGAGGCAGAGCAGCACACGCAACAACACATTAACGTGGCAATGGCACATGCCAGCACGTGCCGCTACCACGTCGTTGCCTGATGACTTGTGCTGCCCTCCTTGCTCTTCCCCCCGCCGCCGCCCACCACTGCCTCTGCCCATGCTCGTACAAGACAAGCGCGGCCTCGTCTCGTCTCGTCTTGACCCTCCGCCGCCGCTGCCGCCAAGCATCTCTGCCCGCACTTGTTCAAGACGAGCGCAGGCTCGTCCTTCCCCCACAGGCTCGTCATTCTGGCATGGGTTTTGCCCGCGCTCTCCTCCAGGCCCTCTGCTCTCATGCAGAGGGCCCTCAATTCTGTAGTGTACTCTAGTATAGCTTGTAATGATCTTTCTGACAATATGATAATTTCAAAATTTCCTTTCGAAAACATCAGATGAAGTAAAGAGTCGGGACAAGCAAGCTATTCCATGCTTTCCATTGTGCTCACTATTGTCTTACAAGATAATCCTAGAGCTGTCTGATCATAGATAGTGGTATCTTGAGAGACATCTGCCTTGCCTTGCAAGACTTGACTAGAGTCACTTTCCCGTTTTGGAAAGGATCGAGCTTGGATTATCTACACAGACTGAGATTGATTCATCACTAGCTATCTCTAGACACTTCTAGCTCTAGTGGACCTAGTGAAAGCTAGGTCTCGGCAGTCAGATTCCTGATGCAGCTCTATAGTGCCGGACGGAGGGCCAAAAAGTGAAGGTGAGCGGCCATATAAGAGTAGGGAACGACAGGCCTCATCAGCCTGGGTAGTTCATCAGACAATATTGGCGGGAATATAATTTTTTGATCATTCGCGGACGGCTCACACGCGTGCAGATAAGCAGTGTTGTGATTAAAAGAGTGCACGGCTCAAGCGGGGTAGATGGGACGGATGAACAGGGTGAGAGCCAAGGATCACCGTGTTTGGGAGGCTATGATGCAGATACATGGACTGGAAAGAGTTCATGTATGTGTGCTAAATGAACCACTTGGAGGTCAGATGCGCAACACTTGGGATACAAACAAATCGCTTACCGGTGTCGCGGTGAGGAATGGTTTCACTCCTAGATACGATCGGGGTTTCCTGTTTTTCCGGATGTACCTAGTGTTCATTTGATTGCTGTTCTAGTTGATACCTTCAGGTGTTGGCACAATACACAGATGTCGGTCACAGTTATAGGCAACGATGAGAATATCCTGAGCTATTTAGCAAATTTTTGAAGTGGTGCCGGACCACTAACGAGGACAATACTCCGTAAATGTTGAGAATAATGAGGAGAGGCTTAAGAACTTTGTGATTCTAGCTGCTGAGGTGCTACACAGATTGAAGGCGAGCTACTAGTTTGTCTAGTATCCCTTCAAGTCTTGAAGCTTATCTCCAACTGATATCACTCAAAGAACTTATTGACTGGCACTGACTGACTGAGTAAAAGTAAGGGGAGAGATGGTCTCTTGTGTTTATTCGATTGTTATCCTAGCTGACACTTGCATGTATCGGCACAATGTAGAAATGTCAACCACAGGCGTAGGTAGCGATGAGAATATCCTAAGATATTTAGAAAATTCCTGAAGTGGTGCCAGGCCGCTAACAACAAAAAAGTGTGCAGAGGATGAAAGTAACCAGATAAGCAGGAATTCTTTGTGATTCTAGCTGCTGAGAGGGCCTCCACAGACTGAAGGTCAAATTACTAGATCGTCTAGTAACCCTTCAAGTCTTGAAGTGAGTCTCTAACTGATATCACTCAAAGAACTTATTGACTGGCACTGACTGACTGAGTAAAGTAAGAGGGAGAGATGGTCTTTGCCTGAAGCAGGACAATCAGCCTCCTTATATACTATTTCAAGTGGGAATCCCCTTCCTAGTATATACAGGGTGAGTAGAGTCATTGTGAGTCACAAATAATGCTGTAGAAATAAAAAGAATAGGGAGGAAAGCAGAGGATCAGAAAGGAAAGCAAAAGAAAGGCTCAGAATGTGGTAGAATGTTCCTTCAGCTTCCTTCAGAACTGCTCAGAAGCTTCCCCTTATTTCAGCTTGGAATGGCCTAGACCTTGCCCCTTTCATAAACATTCTCCATCCTTCCACTAAAGTTCCTCTCTATTCTACCAGATTCCACTGCTTTCTTTCCATTCCTTATTGTCTTGCCATGGTCTAGCCCTTTCTGAAATAGACCCTAGGCTCTGGAACCTGTCCCAAAAGCAAATTATAAGTATGAAAAGGGATAGGGAATCAAGTTTAAGTGGTAAAATACTCGAAAAATATGTAGAAAATCAAAATTAAATGTCCTTTCCATTCTAGGCCATTTCCCTTCTCTTCCTTCTAGTCAGATATTCTGCCCTCCATTCTACCATCACTATTTGATGCCTAACAATGTGCGAGCGCAACACCGGCCAAGATGTCTTCTGATGCAAACTTTCCCTCGTCCATTGGGATGGGACCCCCTGATTTTTATTTTTATCATTAAATCCCATTTATTGTCGTATCAGGGTAACAGAGCCCTATGTTTGACATTTCAAGTACATATGAATCTTCCCTTTCCTTCTTATATGCCCAACCTTGCCTCCGAACCAGCTCCGGTCACGTGAATTTGAGGGTTGATCCTTGCCAGTGAGTATTGTGTGGAAACTAGGCTCGTTCAAGAATGATGCTCGCCCGCTTGCGCGGGCACACACAAGTGAGAGACGTGAAACCTGTGAGTTGGCAAAAATTGCTGTGGAGTGGTAAGGATAGTGTTATGACTTGACCGATCGGGGCCCTTCGCGGCCGGTCTAACCGATGGATCAAGCATCACATGCTAGGCGGCTCCACTACGGAGCGTACACCAAGGTATTTGGCATGTCCTTAGGAGCCGACAAGACCGATGGTTCTTCAAGACATCGGTAGAGGCTATATTGGAGGGACACGAGGCTCACAGAGTTCACACAGTAATGAAGAGGCGTATTCACATGCCATGGGTTTAGGGCTTATGGGTAAGCACCTCGTCGCACCATGATGGATCAGTGCGACTGGAGAAGTACAGAGTAGGGGTAGGCGCCGATTGAGAAAGACGGCGGCCACAGCTCTCCTAGGATGGAAACCTGGAGAAGCACATGGACTCTTACCCTATACCCTATACAGTATATAAGGCCCATAGAATAGGCTGAGGATCTTCAGTCGATTCTCTTTCGTTCATCGTATCTTCGAATACGAAGCTCTTCGTTCCCTGTATCCTCACATACAGGAGTCTTAGAGCCAATCATTATTCCCTCCTGTATCAACGCCTGATACAGTCGAGACTCCGTCCACACTCAGTCCATTGTGCGACCTAGGGAAGAACTGTTACTCTCGGGTTATTGAACGAAGCCGTTCATAACACTAGAATAGACTCGCTTTACCCCTACCTTGCACCACACTCTGCTTGCTGCCACACTCTTTCTCACAACCCTCGGGTGGTAGCATAGACCCCCAACGAAGAGAGTTACTTCACAAACCCTCGGAGCAAGACCTAGGCCTAGGATTTCCACCAGGCACTAGACGAACCCATAATCAACTTCGACAGAACAATCGTCCTATCCATCATAGAGAAAACCTCTGGTATTACTCCGTCACCTATCGACCAGCACCCCAAACTTTGATAACTGCTCGTTACGAGCAGGACGATACTTCTTTCACAAGAGAAGACGGAACAGAAGCTGAGTGGGCTTGGACGAAAACAGCAGAAGACGGTGGTAGAACCACCCCAGTACAGGAACCCCGAACCGGAAATCCCGGAACACATAGGAGGAAGAAGAAGGAACATCCGAGTCCGAACTCGGATATTCAAACACCGATCAACACCCGAAACATTATGTCAAACCCTACAGACCCCCGTCTCATCGGGAAGGGGCAACCTCAAGCTCCCTGATAACTTCGAAGGGGACCGAACACAAACACAGTAATTCATCATGAATTGCCTCCTCCTTTTTACAGCAGAACCAGACCGATACAAGACGGATTCAGATAAAGTTTCCCTCGCTCTCTCTTGCATGAGATATGGGACGGCGGTGTATGGGCAGAGAGCTTCCTAAAGAAGACAGTAGGGGCGACCCCGCCCAAGACCGTAGGAACTTGGGACGACTTCCTTGTCAGGTTTAAACTCCAGTTCAAGGAAACGAACCTTACGGACAAGGCCGAAGCGCCCTCATGTCTTTCTTCTCAGGGAAGATGACGGTGGATGAATATTCAAACCAATTAATCCTTATCGCCGCCGACGCCGACATCACCGGACAGGGAACAAGTCCCTTATTTCCAGAGAGGGCTTGACCCGAGGGAATGGACAAGATCTATGACAAAAAACTCAGCCGAAGGACACGATCCAAGATTGGGGTCAACACTGCCTGTGAAATAGACGGACGCTTGAGAGCCCGAAGTGCTCAAAAGGCGATCCTCGCCAACTCCACCTCATTCCGAAGCGACTCTCTCAATCGCTTTCACCTCCAATCAGCTCGCGCTATAAACCTCTACCACCGCCACTCGAAGAATGAACAACAAGGTGGTTGACATGGACATTGACGCCTCTCGCAAAGAGACGCCAAATCGGAACAAGCGAGTAAACGATGGCAAGAGACCTGCTACATTCTCCTGCTACAATAGCGGAAAACCAGGACACGGGATAGCTGATTGTCCTTCCCCTCGTAGAGGCGTTCCCCGTCTCGAGGAAATTCGCGCACAAGTCGGGGGCAGAGGAGGTAGACGAACTCGCCCAGCAGACATGGAGGATGAAGACGAGCTAGAATCCCCGGTGGGAAACGATGCGCGACTACATCGAGGATTGGAGGAGGGGGTTCTCATGTCCACACCGTCGGCCACGCCCCATTTACACCGTCGGGTAGCACAACCTGGTAATTCGGTGGGAAAGTGAGGACCCTGCCGCGAGAAGGGGAGGAACACGCCAGAGCGATGGAGAGCGCTACGTACCGCCTAACGGACGACGAAGCAACGGACCCATCAGTGATATTAATGGGTCCGAGCGCTCTTCCAAGGAGTAGGAAGCACGAGCAAAGGCAGATGTTGGTGGATCTGGCAGAG
>JBCAQO010000133.1:0-29422 GCA_039111635.1 Heterobasidion occidentale | reverse complement strand
CAAGTCCTGTCGTTATAGAGCTTCTTTTGGCACTCTCTCTGTGCCAGTCGCTTCATTCTCACTGCGCTCAACACAGAGCTGAATGTTAGAATTACAAGCGACTCTGTTGTGTCAAATTAGAAGCATCTCCTTTTGATTATGGATGCTGGGGTTCATGAGACCCTAAGAATCGAGAAAAGGGAGATGACCAAGGTAAAGTGGCGAGCGTCGGACGACCACTGTCACGTGTGCAAGCACCTATACCGTTCACACAGCCGCACACTGCATGCACGACCGTCCAAGATGGCTACTGCCACGTAAGCCGCTATAATAAGCAAGACACACTGTCCCACCCTGTGCACAGCTATTCAAGATGGCTGCTGCTGCTTCCACCTGCATTTATTACATCATTTTCTTTGGAAGGTTGGCACATCATCAGCAAGCTCACAATTGAAACTTCATTGCCAAACTAGTCTGTTCATTACCTTTTGGCACATTACACCCAGTCTGCGACATGGAAGGTTGATTCCAACCATTCATCTTGTAGTCTCCTTGATGTCGCACTATAACATGAGTTCATCTTCCGTAGCACTCCATTGAATCCTTGCCACACATGGCAAACTTACTTTGACAATTGTGAACTCTCTGTGTATCATAAAAACCCCTATACAGCACGGGTGGAGCCATTGAACCAATGTCTATCACACCCCCGCAACACAGCATGCACCAACATCGCCAGACTGGCTATCGCATACCCATCTATTGTGGAAAGATGGTCGTTTACAACGACCCTTCTAGAGGCCCCCTTCCTGCACAGGTAGTTGGCATACAAAATATAGAACTGGAGGTGAGTTTTCCCTCACACTCCTCCACTATGATATCAGCTGACCCTGTGCAAAGTTGATCCATATTGGAATTTTTGTGGAATATGGAAGAACTGACTATATGCCTGTTCAGTCAGTGCACATCATATCTTTGTGCATCCTCAACTAACTCCACTATCATAGTTGGGCTTATCTATCAGAGTTGACTGTAGTTGCCACGTAGCCATCTCCTAAAAATGGGGGGCTCTCTCATAATTATATTCAAGACTATGAGCTGATGCACATGTCCTGTTGAGCGCAGTGAGAATGAAGCGACTGGCACAGAGAGAGTGCCAAAAAGAAGCTCTATAACGACAGGACTGTGGTCCAGAGGGTAAGAGTCTGAAGTAGATACAAAGAACAGAAGGGAGCGCACCTGTGGTTCAGAGGGTAAGAGTCTGAAGAGGGAATCGCCCTCGGACCACAGGTATTTAAGCTACAGAGAACAATAAGAAACGAAATAGGAAGGTATGACATCAACGGGTCACTACAGGTGGTCCACCTTACAAAGCGGTCAAAAGCTCCACCTGGAGGTCGGTCCGGAGTGTCAATGACATCACACAGGACCGCCTGAGTCAGCCAACCCGGTGAAACAACTGAAACCAAGTGAGACAGGGTGAAAACAAAGTGAGACAGTCCCAAAAGAGAAAGAAAGCAATATACCCGCTCTGGGAGTGGCTGTAGTACCGCTCCCAGCTGTAGAGGCGAGTAATCAATGAGTCCGAAAGGTGGCACGCATGTGGCACCCATGCCACATCAACTAGAACGGCCACAAACAACACACCCTCCTGATTCCACGCCTCTAGAGCGTTCATAACACCCTCCTAATGCGCCACATCCTCCAGTCCCATCAAGCTGCAGCAAATCTTCACCTTCTCAGGTGGAACAGCCTTCGTCAGGATGTCCGCAGCGTTGTCCGCAGTAGGAACATAGGCTGGAGCAATCACACCAGCCTCTACCTGGTCCCTGAGCCAAAAGAAACGAAGATCGAGATGCTTCATGCGCCCATGGTGCTCTGGATTCCTGCTAACTGCAACAGCGGACTGGTTATCGACGCGGAGAATCGACGGCTCAGAGAGGGAGTAGCCAAGTTCAGTGAGCAAATTGCGCATCCAGACGATCTCCCGGCCCGCATCAACGGCAGCAATGAATTCTGCCTCTGTGGTCGACTGTGCAACCAGTCCCTGAAGCTTGGAGCTCCAGCTGATCGCTCCAGAGCCAATGCGCAACACATATCCACTGGTGGACCGTCCGTTGTCAGGGTTGCCTGCATGATCAGCATCACAGAACGAGGTGAAGAGCTCCTTGGAGTCAGTGGGGCCATAGACGAGTCGATAATCCAGGGTGCCTCTCAGGTAGCGAAACAAATGCTTCACTGCCTTCCAGTGCCCAATCCCAGGATTCGAGTTGAAACGGCATAGGACAGAGACCGTGTGGGTGATGTCAGGACGAGTGGCGAGTGCAAGGAACAACAGGGAACCAACAGCAGAGATGTAGGGAACCTTCTTCATGTACTCCTTGTCCTCAGTCGATGCAGGAGCCATGGAGACAGAGAGATTGGTGCCAGGGACCATGGGAGTCTTCACAGGGGTCGAGTCGGCCTGTCCATAACGCTCCAGCATATCTAGGATGTACTGGCGCTGGGAGAGCATCAGGCGACGATTCGCGCGATCCCTGGCAATCTCTATACCAAGAAGAGGTGGTGGGTCCCAAATCGCGAAGCTTGAACGACCTAGAGAGCTCAACAACAAGATCATCGAGCAGGGACAGGGAATTCGATGCAAAAGTGCAGTCATCCACAAAGACTGGCAGAATGACCTTGACCTGATCCTTGCTTGGCATAGACATAGATGCTGTTGTCAGAGTAGATCGCCTTGAATCCCATGCGCTCCAGTACCGCCTTGAGCTTCTTGTACCACAGCCGACTCGCCTGCTTCAGCCCATACAAGCCCTTCATCAAGCGACACACCATCTCAGGACCTCCCTGCTCAAATCCTTCAGGCTGCTCCATATACACCACAGTGTCCAGATCGCCATTGATGAACGCATGGGAGATGTCCACAGAGCGCAGGTGAAAGTCCTCGAGGACAGAGAGAGCAAGGATGGCGCGAATGGCTGCAAACTTGGCTGTGGGGGCAAATGTCTCGAAATAATCGAATCCAGGGCGCTGACTGAAGCCCTTGGCGACGAGACGAGCCTTGTAGCGTTCGACAGAGCCATCCGTGTTGTGCTTCACCTTGAAAACCCAACGAGAACCGATCGCCTTGCAGCCCTCAGGGAGTGGAACAATGTCCCAGGTGCGATTTCGAGCATGCGCCTCCATCTCTTCCTCTGCCGCCTTCTGCCACTGATCAGCATCAGGACGCTTCATCGCCTGACGATACGTCGAAGGCTCAGCCTTTTCTGCACCAGAGGTGAACAGGGCACGCTCGACTTCAGCCAGAAATGCGTCCTCAACAATGGGCTCCATATCTGCATCCCCAGAAGCATCAGGGGCGTCCTCAGCGGCGTCAGAATGAGCATCATCGTCTCCAGGCAGCGTCCTAATCTTCCACCATTCGCCAGGAGCGCGACGAGTGCGAGTAGAGCGTCGAGTAACAGATGGACCTGGTTCAGGGGTGGCAGAGCGATTCCTAGAGCGTGTTCTAAGAGCAGGAGGTGGTGCTGGAATGACAGGAGGGGGAGCATCAGGAGGAACAAGAACAGGAGCAAGAGGTGGAGGAGGTGCTGGGTCTGCCACAGGATGATCCTGATCGATGGGAGCGTTTTCCAAGTGACCAGCAGGAGGAGGAGGATCCACTTCCCTCCCCAGAATCGGCACCGGATCATCTGCATCCCAAAGACTGAACAGAGACGAAGGAGGAGGGGTGGCAGACTGGGTGTTAGCGTCAAAGTGGCGAGTCCCAGGAAAGAATCGCTCATCAAAGTCTGCCCTCTCCGAAATAATGACCTTCCGAGTCGCAGGATTGTAGAACTTCCACGCCTTGTAGCCGTCGGGGTACCCAATAAACACGCACTTCTCCATATGCGATCCAAATCCATCCCTTTTGTCCCTCTGCACATGCACATAAGCCAAGCAGCCCCAGACCCGCAAGTGCGAAACATCTGGTTTCATCCCATGGACCATCTCAAATGGCGTCTTGCCCTTCAGGGTAGATGTCCAGAGTCGATTCCAGACGTGCACATAAGCGGCAAGAGCCTCGCCCCAGAAAACAAGTGGCAAATGGGATTCAGAGAGCATAGCAGTGAGAGCCTCCATGATAGTGCGATTGGCCCGCTCTGCCACGCTGTTCTCTGTGGCCGATTGCGCGCTGTGTGCCTCCTAGTGATCCCATGCTCCAAACAAAATGAGTCCCAGGCATTAGACATGTACTCTCCTCCCTTGTCATCCTGCAAAGCCAAAATGCGCTGTCCAGTCAGGTTCTCCACATAGGCCTTGTAGCGCTTGAAAGCCTCAAACGCGTCGCTCTTCAAGCGCAGAACATAGACCACTTTGAGCTTGGTGAACTCATCAATGAAGGTGATCCAGTAGCGCATTCCAGAGTGAGTGGCAACAGGGAGAGGACCATGGAGATCAGAATGGACGAGTTCAAGCGGTTTGGAGGTGACAGAGCCAGTGGAGGGGAAGGGGTGAGCGTGCATCTTGCCAGAGAGACAGGGCTCGCACACAGGGTCAGGCTGCACGTCCGAATCGAGCTGTAGACCAGTAACAAGACGCTCCTTGACCATTTTCTGCACCCCAGCATGGTGGTGGTGGCAGAGACGACGATGCCACAGGGACCAATCGAGAGGGAGAGTAGAAGCGGCACCAGCAGACTGCAAAAGAACGGTGGAGGTGGTCCCTTGGAGATAAGTGTTGTTGGAACCATCAGGAACGATCGCCATAAACCACACTGCACCGTCCCGGGAGAAATGCATTGAACATCCTTCTATTAGCACAGAAAAGTGCTTGTGCTGAGTCAAATACAGCACAGACAGGAGATTACAACCAAGATCAGGGACGTGTAGGACGTTTGAGAACTCCACAGACTGTGCCCTTTTGCCTCCAACAACCGGATTGAACACCACAGTCCCAACACCAGCAGAATAGATGATAGACGAGTCTGCAAGACGAATGGGGACGACGAAGGGACGATAGTTGCGAAGCCAGTGGCGATGGGGCGTCATATGAGAGGTCGCACCTGTGTCCGCGTTCCAATCGAGGTCAGTGACGAGTGAGGGGGCTGCGGACGAAGGGGATGGAGCAGGGGAACGAAAACTTGCATTGCCTGCAAACTGCATGGGACCAGAGACTTCAGGGCCTGAACCGAGTGGGCCTGCTGTGGCTTCGACTTCTTCAGCTCCTCATTGATCCTCTTGAAGCACCTGTCATCAGTGTGGCCAGTGGCACCGCAGAAGTCGCACTTGAACTGCTTCCTAGGTTGCCTGGAACGTCTGTAGGAGGTGGAGGAAGAGGAGGAGGATGAAGGAAAGGATGCCACAAGGGCCTGTGCAGAGTCTGTGGCATCAGAACGACGCGCACGGTTCAAATCCTCGCGCCTGAACGCGTCCTCGAGCTTGGAGCGAGACAAGACGTCCATGAGACTGAGGGAGGAGCGGAAGGTGTCAAACTCGGAGGGGAGAGACCACAAGAGCGCCATGCAAGTCAGCTCCTCGTCCTGCTTCTTGAGATCGAAGCCAGAGTCGCGGAGGTTCTTCAGGACGCGTATAGACTCGTCCACACGATGAATGAGGGACTGGAGGGACTCATCGTTGCGCTTCTTGATCGAAAAGAGGTCCTCCATCGCATTAAAACGCGATCCAGCAGACTTCTTGTTGAACTGCTCCTCCAATGTGGTCCAAATAGCGATGGGGTCGTCCTCAATGCCATCCAAGACGCCTCTGAACTGCTCCTCAACCGAAAGTAAGAGCGCACCAGCAGCCTTCTGAGCGTTCCTCTTCCACTCTGCCACCTCCTTTGCCTCAGCAGGCTTCTCCTTCGAGCCAACAGGGGCTGTCTCATCACCAGAGACCAGAAGCCACAGGCCTTTGAGACGAAGCCAGGCCTTGATCTCCTTGGACCAGGAAGGGTAGTTGCGATTATTGAGAGGGGAGACAGTAGGGAGAGCGAATGACATGGTGTGGCACGAGTGGCACGAGCAGGGAAAGGTGTTGGAAGCGATGTGGGACGATAGGAAAGGCAGGGAAAGCAATGGGGAAGATGTGGCAGCAAAGAGGTGTGGCCAGAAAGGTGTGGCACAGCAGATGGGAGACCAGAAAGTGTCGATAAAACGATGTAGAGCAAAGTCGCTAGAGCGCAGGGCCCATAACCTGTTGAGCGCAGTGAGAATGAAGCGACTGGCACAGAGAGAGTGCCAAAAAGAAGCTCTATAACGACAGGACTATGGTCCAGAGGGTAAGAGTCTAAGTAGATACAAAGAACAGAAGGGAGCGCACCTATGGTCCAGAGGGTAAGAGTCCGAAGAAAGAATCGCCCTCGGACCACGGGTATTTAAGCTACAGAGAACAATAAGAAACGAAATAGGAAGGTATGACATCAACGGGTCACTACAGGTGGTCCACCTTACAAAGCGGTCAAAAGCTCCACCTGGAGGTCGGTCCGGAGTGTCAATGACATCACACAGGACCGCCTCAGGCGGCTAACCCGGTGAAACAACTGAAACCAAGTGAGACAGGGTGAAAACAAAGTGAGACAGTCCCAAAAGAGAAAGAAAGCAATATACCCGCTCTGGGAGTGGCTGTAGTGCCGCTCCCAGCTGTAGAGGCGAGTAATCAATGAGTCCGAAAGGTGGCACGCATGTGGCACCCATGCCACATCAACTAGAACGGCCACAAACAACATGTCCCACGTCCCTTGTAAATCTGGCCCTCATAATGCAACGGCTACATGGGTGACCTTGGGTATAGTATTGAAGCACTCCTTGATCTTGAGACCCTCCTTGATCCACTCAACTATCCCTTGAGTTTTACTCCTTACTTAGGTCACAAATATTCAAAAAGACAGCCTCATGTGCTTTGTACCTTTTGCAAAAACCACAACTTGATTTGATGTGTATTTGTTGCACAATGGTCAAGAATATGCTTTATGCTGGCGGTTCTCAGAGCAGATAGGTTGGTGTAAGGTATATAGCATAATATAGTGTAGAGCTACCGCTCACTAACCTACTAGTTTACCACCCAACATACAAAGAAACTACTTTTTATAAAAAGATGAGCCACAACTTGAGTGTTCTCTTTTATTACAGAGTTTACAAGTGTTTTTTGCGAGACACAGAGACCAGATCCAGTGATGTGCGTAATATTTCTTTCTTAATTGAGAAATATGTGCCAGCATGCGCCCTCTTTTCCAAGTATGTAGGCACTCAATATTCTTTCTTGCTTTGTTCTAACCTTTCCGGAGCTTAGCCTTGCAACACAAAGATTTAATTGACTGCGATCAATGCCTCCATCTTGGCTGTTACTTTTTGTCTAGCTGAAGTCACCAATTTAAACTGTATCAACAAAACAAGACGCGCGCAGATGGACATGTCATATAACGTGATGGTCACCTCCGGTCACCCCTTCATCACAGCTTGTCATGCGGATCAAGGAAGGAGTTTGAAATCTTGAAACATCACTGACAACTCACCAAAAGACCACTGTCTCGAAATAGAATGGCTGTCCAAGACGGTCGTGTACAGCATGGGCCACTCCCGGGAGTGTCCTTGGTGATACAACTGAGGACTGTTGCGCACATGGCCGTCCAAGATGGCCACTCCTGCGCGTGTCCTTAGTCATACAACTGAGGACTGTCGCACACATGGCCGTCCAAGATGTCCACTTGCATGTGGGTGGAAGAATGTGAGACGTACAAGTGACTCACCATGCATACAGCTGTCCAAGATGGCCATGTACAGTGTGGGCCACTCCCGGGAGAAGCTGAGTGAGTTTGGGACAAAGTAGCAGAAGACTGAGTAGCGCCACCCCAGTACAGAGAACCTGAACCGGTAATCCCGGATACATCAGAAGAAGAAGAAGAAGGAACATCTGAGTCCGAATCCTTGGATATTCAAACACCGATCAACACCTGAAACACCTAAGATGACACCATTATGTCGACAAATCCTACAGACCCCTCTACAACCGCATCGTCTGGAAGGGGCAAGCTTAAACTTCCTGACAATTTTGCAGGAGATAAAACACAATCCCAGAAATTCCTCATTGCCTCCTCCTTTTTACAGCAGAATTGGACCAGTACAAGACAGATGAGGACAAGATCTCTCTTGTCCTCTCATGCATGAGATACGGAACGGCTGGTGTATGGGCAGAAAGTTTCCTGAAGAAGACAGTTGGGGCAGTACCACCAAAACCCTCAGAGCCTGGTCCGGCTTCCTTGACAAGTTCAAACTTCAATTCAAGGAGATGAACCTTACGGACAAGGCCCGAAGCACCCTTATGTCTTTCTCCCAAGGAAAAATGATGGTGGACAAATACTCCAATCAATTTGTCCTTATAGCTACCGACACCAACATCACCGATAAGGAACAAGTTTCTTACTTCTAGAGAGGACTAGACCCAAAGGTCATGGACAAGATCTATGACAAAGAAACACCGCCAAAAGATATGATCCAGGACTGGATCAATACTGCTTGTGAAATAAATGGACACTTGAGAGCCCGAAGTGCTCAAAAGGTGATCCTCGCCAACTCTACCTCATTCCAAAGCGACTTCCTCAATTGCTTTCACCTCCAACCTGCCTTTTGCTATAACTCTACCAACACCCCTCGAAGAATGACCAACCAAGTGGTCGACATGGACATTGACCCCTCTTGCAAGAGGGACGCCGCTCACCAGAAGCGCACCCATGATGGCAAGCCTGTCACCTATTGTTTTAACTGTGGAAAATCTGGACATTGGGCAAATAACTGCCGTGCTCCTCGTAGAGGCATTCCCCCTTCTTGAGGAAATCAGAGCAAGCCAATAGGCAGAGGAGGTAGAAAAACTCACGCTGCAGACATGGAGGATGAAGACGATCAAGAATCCCCGTTGGGGGACGACCCAGGACTTTATCGAGGATTGGAGGAGGGAAGTTCTCATGGCGACTACCGTCGGGTACCACAACCTGGTAATCCAGTGGAACATGAGGACCCTCCCACACAAGGCAGAAGATTGGGGCCAGAGCAATGGAGAGCGCTACGTACCATCTAACAGACGACAAAGCAACGGACCCATCCGTAATACTGCTGGCGTCCGAGCGCTCTTCAAAGAAGTAGGAGAGGCCAAGGCAAAGCAAATGTTGGTGGAACTAGCGGAGGATTTTTCCTGACCTCTCCTTCACCAGCCGAAGAGAGGGGGTCAAGGAAACCCGAGTACGCGTCTCCGTCATGTATTCGAATCGGAGCAATGAATAGCCACATCATTACCCCCATCCGACTTGACGTGTGATTAACAACTCAAAGAAGAAGCGCTGGAGCAAGGGCCACTATCAACTCAGCTTGCAAAGGAATTCTGGTAAATAAAAGACGGGTACGAAAACACAACCTTCCAACTTACCCCTTGAACCGTCCTATCCGTGTTCGCAATGTCGATGACACCATCAACAAGGCAGGCCTCATTCAATGGGGCCTAGATGCAAATCTGACCATCAAGGATAGATGGGGGAGAACCCATACCAAACGTGTCCAGATGTTTATCACCAATCTAGGGAAAGATGACATGCTCCTAGGAACAGATTGGCTGAAGTACCACAACCCCTCTATCGGGTGGAGGCGCCGTAAAGTGCACTTTGATTGGTGCCCCCAAGACTGCCAACAACCATATGGGTTTACTAAGGCAAGGGAAGAGCCTACCAAGAAGGATTGGCTAGCAAAACTACGCGGTGACAAGATTCCTCAGTGGACGAAACCGCATCTTGTCTCAGAACCAGTAGGACCTTCGTGGATGTGGACTAAAGGACAATGGCAACAAGTCCCCACGAAGGAATGGAAATCTTGGTTCATCTCCCTGTTAGAGCACAAAGCCCGACAGGCAAAGGCTTGGGAATGGCTCAAGGAACAAGTGGCCAAAAGGAAGGGACACTGGAAAACTCAACAAGAGACAGCCCAGAGCGAAGCTTCAGAAAAAGTTGCCGAAGAGGCGCAAATACTGTTTGACTCCTCCACAAAGGATAGTGAAGGAGAACCCGTCATCAGAAAGGTAGCTCCCAAACCCTCGGGGTTCACTAGTTTTAACAAAGACCTGGAAGAGGAAATCAACACAACCAACTTGAAGAGTCACATACCGTTGGAATACCATTCCTACCTCGACATTTTCAGCAAAAGACGATCACAGAGACTCCCCAAACACACTATATGGGATCATGCGATAGATCTTAAGCTGTCCTTCAAACCCCAGGCCCCAAGAATATTTCCCTTGAGCCCAGAGAAGCACAACGAGCTAGGAAAATTTGTCAAAGAGCATCTTTCTAGGGGAACAATATGTCGATTGACAGCACACAGCGTGGCCTACTTCTTCTTCATAAACAAGAAGGATGGAAAGCTCCGCCCAGTACAGGATTATTGCCACCTCAATGAACACACCGTTCAAAATGTCTGCCCTCTGCCATTAATCCAAGAATTACTGGATATTATCTGAGGGGCAACTGTATTCTTGAAGCTGGATGTTCAGTGGGGATATAACAACATGCGCATCAAAAAAGGGGACAAATCCAAGGCAGCCTTTGTAACGCCCTTAGGACTCTTTGAACCTACAGTAATGTTCTTTGGGCTTACCAATTCCCTGGCAACCTTCCAGGCTATGATGAATATGATCTTCCAAGATCTCATCCTCGCCTGGAAAATCACGGTATACATGGACGACATCCTCATCTTTACAAAAACCATGGCAGAATATATCGTGGTGGTTTGACAAGTCCTCTAGATCCTACGCAACAATGATCTCTACCTCAAACCAGAGAAATGCAAATTCCACAAGGACAAGTTAAACTACTTAGGATATACCATTTCAAAAGATCACATTGCAATGGAGGACTTGAAGATCAATGCCATTCAGAAATGGCCCATTCCTCGCACAGTCCACAACATCCGCTCTTTCTTAGGTCTAGGGAATTTTTATCAGTGATTCATTGACAAGTTTTCCTTAATCGCTCGCCCCTGCATGACCTCACCAAGAAAGACACAAAATGGGACTGGACCGAGGACTGCCAACAGGCTTTTGACTGATTGAAGAAAGCCTTCATCAGTCAACCCGTCCTATTATACCCTGATCTGATGTGTCCCTACCGGCTAGTTACCAACTCCTCCCTCTCCACATATGGTGCAGTCCTCTTACAGGAAGGACCTGATAACGACTGGCACCCCGTTGCCTACCTCTCTGGATTGTTTTCGCCCCCAGAAAGGAATTATGACGTGCATGATTGTGAACTCCTTGCAATCATCAAGGCACTGGGACACCCCTTTAAGGTCTGGACAGACCACAAGAACCTGGTTTATATTCAAACCGTGCGAGACCTGTTAAGGCGACAAGCACGCTGGAGTCTGTTTTTGTCATAATTTGACTTCTAGCTCAGCTACAAGGTGGGAACAACCAATCATGCTGATGCTCTGTCCAGGCATCCAGACCTTAGTGAGGGGGTGGAATCTGATAACAATGCACAGACTCTGCTCCCGTCCAAACTTTTCACCGAGTCCAGTGAAACCTTGGTAGAGCCAAGCAAAAGCATACACATTAAAGCAACGGAACTCGTATCCTCGGACATCCTCTCCCTTATTCAACACTCACGTTCAGAACACGATTTGCTAGTCAATGTAGCCCTCAAGAAATTGCTGGAAAAAGGACTGAAAGCAATGATGGGCAACCTAGGAACATGGACACATGAAAACGGCATAACAAGGCATAATGGTTACATATGTGTCCCAAAGGACGACCTCCTTTGTTGAATGATTGTAAAAACACACCACGACACCATGGCTACAGAACATCCAGGCCAAGCAAAGACCCTGGAGTTGGTACAACACCATTATTGGTGGTCAAGCATGACCAAGTTTGTCCATCAATATGTGGATGGATGTGCAGTTTGCCAATCCACCAAGAATCTACCCCACAAAACCCATCTGCCAATTCAACCACTGGAAACCATGAACGCCCCTTGGTGTTTCATCTTTACCAATTTTGTAACAAACCTCCTGGAAAGCAGAGGATACGACTCGATAAACGTAGTGGTTGACGAAGGCCTGTCTAAAGGGATAGTCATAACTCCATGTAAGAAGACAATCACGGCAGAAAAAACCACGATGCTCTTCTAGGACAATGTGTTTAAACGATACGGTCTGCTGACCAAAGTGGTATCCGATAGAGGCCCCCAATTTGTGGCGAAATTCACACGAGAACTATGGAAAGGGCTGGGAATCACTCTGGCCCTTAGCACGGCTTATCACCCCCAGACGGATGGAGAAACGGAACAGGTCAACCAGAAAATTGAACAGTTCCTACGGGTATTCTGCAACTACCACCAAGATAACTGGGTAGACTTGCTCCCCTTCGCAGAATTCTCCCATAACACCCGAAGACACTTCACCACCGGGAAGTCACCGTTTGAAGTTCTCTATGGTTTCAATCTGCCATATTCAGTCGACTCAGTGTTGGAGACCAAGGTGCCTGCAGTAACCAAACATTTACAGCTAATCAAAGAAGTCCAAGAAGATGTGGCTGCCAGTCTCTAGATAGCAGCATAGCACGCCAAAGACCAGGACCTGCACAGGACACTTCCACAGTGGGAAGTAGGAACCCAAGTCTGGTTAGAAGGAACCCACATTTGGACGACTCATCCAAAGTTCAAGCTGGCACCTAGGCGTTATGGCCCTTTTCAAGTGACCAAAAGAATTGGCCCTCTGGCTTATTGGCTGAAAATAGCTGAAACATGGAAGATACACCCGGTATTTTACGCCTCTGTGCTCACTGAATATCACGAGACAGAGGCCCATGGGAGGAACTTCTCCAAACCTGCCCCAGGGATCCTGAATAAAGAAGAACACTACGAAGTGGAGGCCATTCTAGATTCAAAATGCCAAGGATGAGGAACCAAATACCTCATCAAGTGGGTTGGATACTCTAAAGCAGATAACACCTGGGAACTCTTTGCCCTCCTCAAAGATATGGCCAACGAGGTGATTCATGAGTTTCACGAAAGCTATCCAGACAAGCCCCGACCTATGGCAATTAAGCTCTAAAAAAGGTATATAAAAGGAGATGGCTCTCTCCCTTAAAGCAAGAATTCTTCCCCCCAGTACATGTCCGACCACTCCTCCCTCAATTACTCCCCTGGATGCGCTATGCTTATTGATGAAGGAACTACTTCCTCACCATCAAGAAACCCCTCATCAGACATCATCCTGGCCGTTGCCAATTACGACACTGGACACCCTGGCTGAAGCGGCCGTCCAACAACTCCAGAGGGAGTTTCCATACCAGTCTCCACCCATCTTGCCACACTCACCGCCGAAGATCGAACAGAACTATGAGCCCCACCTTGGGCTGAGAGAGCTCATGACAAGCACAATGAAGGACGTCAAGAGGAAGGAAGGCCTACTCCGTCAACGCCTCCGCGACCGACAACAACGCTGGCTCAAGGAGACACAAGACAGGAGACGAGAAGCGGAGGAGGACCAAGAAACCCTGCAGACCTGGCATCGTCTATAGTTGCTAAACTAGGTGTACAAGAATCAGCAACGACTAGTACACCGACTACTAGGACCAGAGGACCCCTTGCCGGTGGTAGAGATCTGCACCCCCGAGAATTGGAAGGACTAGGGGATGCATTACTTCAGTACACCACAATCTTGGCGGTAATTCAGATGGCCACAGCGTTAGCCTTGCAAAGGCTCGCTAACTTCTTTGCAGGGCAATCTAGAAGTGAGAACAGCAATATTCCCCAACGCCTTGCGGACACAAGCAACCAGGTCAGGCTTTTGGCCTATGCAGATGATCATCAAGCCGCCTCCTGGTATGCCAGAGGAAATAATGGGGCATATGCCCTTCTCATCCACCCCAATGAGTTTTCTTCCTTCATCAATCTGGAGCTCCTACCTGCCCTCATATCCAACACCGACGATGTACACTCCCCTCCTGTTCAAATTGACCCATTCCGCATCCAACCATGGGACAACAAAGCCAGAAGAGCAGTACCAACTATGAGTAGTCGAGATGCAGCCGCCCAGACAGAACCCTTCTGGACCACAGTACAACAGCAGGCATGGAGGGACCGAGAGACCCTTTATCCCACGTCAACAGGACAATCCGCTGGGCAGGACGCCGGAGGCAGCAATGAGGAGCATCCCCCAAGATACAGGAGGAACGAGAGGCGAGGAAACCAGAGGACAAGGGCAACACCCCAACCCAGAAGAGACAGTCCTTGAAGAACTCAACCGCAAGATCCACTGACTCTGGATCATCCTTAACATCATCAACCTGAAGGAACGCATGCTCGCACTGGTAGAAGAGCTCAAGACCGCCAGCGACCGACTCTAAGAACTGCTGCTTGGACTCGAGCAGAGCTAGATGCATGGGACGAGGTCAAAGACTGGAACTACAATGACATTGACCCCTATTATAGGCCAGACGAAGGGTATGGAGATTATGGGGACATTGGCGGAGGTTATTAGACAAGGGAGTTGAGGAACCCCTTGTCTTGAAAGGTGACGAAGAGGAAAGGACCCTCTGTACCACAGGTACCGGTTTCATGCACAGAACATCAAGTGTTTTAATGTTCTGCATGACATTAAACTGTGAAAAGATAAGAAGGCAGGGGAAGTACCTGACCATTTTGCATTCAGCCCTACGGTCCGTAGAACAGGACAAGCATTTAACACTCTCGTTGTCAAGAGGTATTCTGACAAGCGAACAGATGTCCCGCTTGGATCCCCAGTTTTACAGGACCCTTTCCGCATTAGGAGGTCCTCAATTCGACATAACCTTGGTACTGATATGCTGGCTTTTCGATCTTGTGGTGAGACCAAAAAGCTATGAATGATGCAAGAATCCTAGTGGAAAGATCGTGTTGCATGTTCACCGTTGGGGAACAGTGGACCCTACCTCACTGTCAAGGTCTGACAGGTGTTTGGATGTCCCACTTTGGATCTCCAGTTTTACAGGGTCTTTTCCACATTAGGGGGCCCTATTAAGATGCATGTATATAGTGGTTGTATTTTATTAAGTAGTTAAAAAAATGGACAAGAAAAGGATGTTACATCCGCAACAATGTAAAACTACGAAAGGCTTGGTCCGCAATGACTATAAACTAGTTATTGTCCGGGACGACGCTAAAGCTACCAAGACCCTCGGAGCATGGTTGTATTCTGGCAGATGGTGGAAGTGATGATCCCACCATTGCAGAACCCTGCCGACTAGGTCAAGGCACTTCCATATTCCATACGTTCTACAGTAAAAGAATATGGGGTCGACACGGTTCAATTCCGTGTGAGGGGTTTAGGGACATGAAGTGGGTCGTCAGCCATCCTACAGGACCACGACTACTCTATGGTGCGCCCATTCTACCCTTGAAGTCCAAAGCAAGGATTCTGCTTCAAGGGCCAGTCAAGAGGCAACTAGGATCATGCCTCAGGTTTCTTTAACATCTGAAATGACGTTAAACTATTGTCCCTTTGTTCTAGGGACCATATTGGAGCTGGAATTACCGCTTCCAGACCCAATAGTCCGCAAAGATGTTAAACTATCGTCCCTTCAAGCACAGGGATTGTGGGCGGTGACTTTGAAAAGTCATTACCCCGTCCGCAATGACGATAAACTATTTGCTCCTTCAGAAATAGGAGTTGTGGTTGATGCCCACAACCTTGGACACTAACCAGTCCAAAATGACCTTAAACTACCCTCACCCCGGAGGATTAAATCTATTGAGGCTCAGGAGGTTCAAGCCAGGCAATAGCCGATGTCCACAATGACTATAAACTATGGCCGTCCCCCATGACGTTAAAATGGGCTGCCCTTTGTTTACAGGGTCATGAGCAGTGTCCAAACATGAGAAATATTTTGGCACTACTCCATAAGTTATCCAGTTTGATATAGCATAAACTGTCACCATTCTTCCTCAATGGGAACCCTGTCAAGAAGTAGGACCTGGTCTAAGGCCCTATGCGCATCACCGATGAATGTTCTGGCGTGCAGAAAAGTCTACTGTCTTGTTTATAGGTACTCCTACATTGGAGATGGATAGGTCCGCAACAACCTTGTTGTTTAAACTAGCAGGGCAGTCCGCAACAACTTCAGTATAAACTAGCCTCAGTCCGCAATGACTTAAGGATAAACTAGCCAACATCGGCAAAGACGCAAAACTATGGATGTCCGGCACAATGTTAAACTACCAGGACATACCTTACGCTGACCCCACAATAATCACCGTCAATGTGGACACCAAGGTCTATTCAAGAGACTATGGATGTTCAAGTCTATTCTTCAAAATCCTTACCTTGTGTTCAATACGTGGAGCGCAGCTGCATGCTTGCTCTCATGTGACAAACAAACACTGGACAAACACTCAACCTCTAACGTGGACGGGCCACTGTATGGGGCTGACAGAGTTAGGGATCTTCAAAGGGGTCTTGCTGGATTCACATAGGTTGGTGGGCCTAAGCCTTGAGAAAGCGATCAACCCACACACACCTGGAGTTCCCCTTGATACCGGAGATCACGGAGGAGAAGATCTATCCTGGAAACACTGAAGCATGGCCTTCGGCATTCTGAAAAATAACAATGCAAACATCCACAGACGCGTTTCTATTCATCACATAATCATTCACACGTGACACCTTTCTGGATACCATCCCAGACGCTGGACTGGGTTATCAAATGCATGCAGGTCGTCCTGCATTGAGCGGCTCCTGCATCCAAATGCCTACTGGAAGTTAATATCAAATAGGGCATATGTGGGAGATAACTTCTTCATCAGCAAAGCCAAACACGCAGCCACCTTGAGCGGCAGCTCGTATCAAAATGTACCAATGAAGAAAAACATTGATGGAGGCACAGTCAGACTCCTGGGGCACTCCTGTATCAAATGCAGTCAATGGAGATGGAAAACTCCTAGGTGTTGTAAATGACGTAAGTTGGTCTTCACCCCAGAAAATGCAGTCATATCGGAAAGACACCTTCTGATCCTTGGATGACCAGAAAGCAATTGTACGTGGAATGACGATGAAGCTCGCTAGCGGTGAGTAGTCCCCTCAGGAGTTGGGACCTAGAAAGGGGGTAATGTTATGACTTGACCTATCGGGGCCCTCCAGGGTCGTGTCTAACTGATGGCTCAAGCATTACATGCTAGGCGGCTCCACTACGGAGCGTGCATCAAGGTATTCGGCATATCCTTAGGAGCCGACTGGACCAATGGTTCTTCAAGACATTGGTAGAGGATATATGATAGGGTCATAGGTATAGTGGATTAATAAGATAGGCATTCACATGCCATGGGCTTAGGGCTTACGGGTAAGCACCTCGTTGCACCCGGATGGATTGGTGCGACTGGAGAAGTACAAGAGTAGGCACCAGCTGAGAGAGACAGCAACCACAGCTCTCTAAGAGTGGATACTCGGAGGGGCACACAGACTCTTACCCTATACCCCATACAGTATATAAGGCCTATAAAATAGGCTGAGGATCTTCAGTCTATTCTCCTCGTTATCTTGCAGTCTTCCTACTGCGAACCTTTGTTTGTTCATATCTTCCTATATGGACACTTTGTTCCTCCCTCCTGTATTATTCCTCTGAATACAGTCAAGACTTCGTCCATTACTCAGTCCATCGTGCAACCTAGGGAAGAACCTGTTACTCTTGGGTTACTAAACAAGCAGTTCGTAACATCTTCTTCTTCACACCTTGTCAACAATCTCCTCCTTTCCCATACCACATCCAATCCTGCCTTCTCTAAGATCCACACCTTCTTATCTATTCTCAATCCCCCTGACACATCAAACAGGTGAATCAGCCCACACGTTAAGATAGGTGCTGGTGAATATAGTGAGGAAGGGTCTGCTTCCATATGCTCCATGATGCAGATCGTTTCTGTTGTTGAGCTTTGCCCAGTAGTTACCGGTACAGCACTGTATGAATAGATATTGATCCCTTGTCTGATTTTAAGCAAAGGTTTCATGGTAGATGAGGTAGACGACATGTTTCTGAGGGTGAAGATGATAGTGAATGGAATGAGGAATTTCTGCTCAACAACTTCCCTGTTTCCCTCCCCCTTCATTCCTATGTGTGCTTGTGTGTCCTGATTTTCTAAGCTTCTTCTTCTTCTAATTCCTTAGCATCAAACTCATGTTAATCTGCTTCTTCTTGATCACTGTTCTCAAGCTTCTTTTCTATTTCTAGTCTTCCTCCTCTGAGCTGCTGCCTTCAGATTCTGTGTCCTCTCCTCTGTATCTAGCCTGTATAATTCTTTGAGCCTTCTTGTCTCTGGCAATGTATGGCAGAATCCTGAACGCTGCATATTTCTCCCTCATAATTTCTCCGCTTAACTCATTAAGAATGTAGGCACCACCTTGATTACATTGTACTGTTTGATAAGGTCCTCTGTATCTTGGCTTGGCTTTCCTGTCTAGACTCTTTTCTATTTCTGTATGCCACACCAAAACCAAGTCTCCTGGGTCGAAGGGTCCCAATCACATCCACTTTTGGAACTTCTTCTCAAACTTCTCCTTCGATCTGATTCTAAATTTTGTCAGCTGGGCTGCTGCTCTATCCAAATCTGTCTGTCATTTCTAGATTTGCTGCATCCTCAAAGCTAAAAGATCTGCTCTTGACATACTGCTTTTGAAGCCCCTTACCATAAATGTGGATTCTGTTAAGTCAAAAGGCAAGACTGGGTGAACTCCATGCAAGAGATAATATGGTGAAAATCCTGTGACTTTGCTGGTTGTGATCCTGTCAGCAAAGAATGCTTCTTGAACCTTCTCTGGCCACTTCGCAATGTTCCCTTTGCATGCCTTGACAATTCATTCCCTGATGATAAAGTGCCCTCTTTCAACAACTCTATTGGCTTTAGAGTTATAGGGTAAAATAGTAATCTGAGGAATTCCCATTTGTTCCAAAAGAAGCTTGAATGCCCCTTTAACTTCTGATCCATTATCTGTGATGACTTCACCAACTGCTCCATAACGACAATAGATTTGATCCCAGAAGAATTTCATCAGGGATTTAGAGTCTGCCCTACGCAAGGCACGTCACTCCGAGGCCCTAGATAGATCGTCTCTGGCTGCTACAATATATCTGTACCTTTTAGCAAGTGGCATGAGCATGATGTCGACATAAATCTTGCTCCAGACTGTACTAGGCATTGAGATAGTAAGAGAAACCTCTATTCTCTTGGTGCTCTGAAGTTGGCATTCATGACATGATCGCACATGGTGATGCACATCATTGAACATATGGGGCCAGAAGAATCTGATCTGAATGGTTTCAAACACCACTTGCTCTCCTCTGTGCCCTAATCCTTCATGAGCTCTTGATAAAATATCCAACCATTGGTTCTTGTCAAAGATGACCTTTAAGGGTGGCCTGTCTCTATTTCTTTTTAACATGCTATCTTTCTGAATAAAGAACTTAATAGCTTTCTGTATAAACCTTCTATCATCTTGTGTTGACTTGACATATCCTGGATATTGAAGTGTCCTCAAAAATTTGAATATGTCTTGCAGATTTTCCTCCTGAGAGATAGCTGCCGCAAATGTAGATGGAACTTCTACCTGATAGCTTCTTGTCTTTTGGATGACTCCTGATGGGTATTCTTTCCCTACTCCGCCGACATGATAAGTAATAGATTCTAACCAGCTATCATCGTCAAATTCTGGTTCTTCATCTTCTCCTAGTCTTCTTCTTGATAGGGCATCTTCAGCCTTGAACCTTTTTGCTGGAACATGGACCAGTGTAAAATCAAAGAGCAAGATTCCTTGAATTCACCAATTTATAGCTGCATTTGGTTGTAAGTCCAGTGAGTTCAGCATTCCTTGGATGTATTTTGCATCTAATTCCACATAAAGATTCTTGACGCCTATAATGTATAGCCTATAGTGCCTGAGTGCTCTGTATAATCCAAATAATTCCAGCTTAGGCTGAGAATATATAGATTCAACTTTGCTCATTGGCAACTATCTATACCAAGCTGGCTGTCTTCTTCCTTCATTGTCGAGCTGAGATAGGATAAATCCTACAGCAATGTAGCTGGAATCGACTGATAGGATAATAGGATTTTCTGATTCATAGTCAATTGGCCTAAGAGCTGGCACTAACAATACAAGTTGCTTGAGTGTATTGAAAGCCCTTTCCCTCCTATCATCTTAAATAAATTCTGTGTTCTTCCACACAAGTTCTGTAAGCGGCCTGGATATTTGAGAGTAATTAGGAATCCAAAGTCTGACCGTCCCGCATAATCCTAGGAAGCCGTGCACTTTTTTGACCAAAGCCAGAGCTGGTCATTTAAGAATTTTCTCCACTTTCTTGTCTTCTGGTTTCCTTCCATCTGGAGTACACTTCTGCCCGACAATGACCACTTCCTTTCTGCAAATTTGTGCCTTGTTTGGCAAAAAAGTCCCCCCTGCATGCTTTATTCAATACATAATCCTATGTACGTTGACTGCATGCTCTCAAATAAATCTTCTAATCCCTAGGTTTTCCTTGAGAACTTCTGGCTTTCTATTTTTATCAGGATATATAGTGTCTGGTCCTGAAATTCCTAAGTCATTGATGAAAATGTTGGCTTTATCTGGAATTTTGTCCTGTAGAATAAAAACCATGCTATTTTGAAATTCTGTGACCAAATTGGTAAATCCCATAGGCATTAAAGTCAACCTAAGTGCTCCCAGAGGTGTCAAGAAAGCTGTCAAGTCTCTGCTATCTGGATGCACTATTCTTCTATCAAATCCCCAAAATAGATCAAAAACTGTAGTGCATGCTTTGGCCACAAATGGTTACACAAAGTCATCAACAATTGGTGGTAACCCCGCGTCTCAAATATTAACCTTGTTTAAAGGCTGTAGATCATGAAATATCCTCAGCTTCCCATTCTTCTTCAAAATGCAGAACCATCTAGACCGATATGCTGATTGACTATGTTTATATACTCTTGCCTTCATTTTGTCCTTAAGCAACTGGATTACTTTGTCTTTAATTCCTGGAGGTATGGGAATATTTTTATATACCCAAGGCATATGAGGTTCAACTGGAATAATGTATGGAGAGAAGTATGACTCCTTAAAAGTCCCTCTTTGGTCTTCTTCAAAAGCTAGCGCATTTGATTTAATACCATAATATGCTAGAATAACTTGATTTCCTCAGGCCATAGCCATCCTTCTTCATTAATTAGCAGCATCTTTATTCTCTCCTCTGAAATCCTCTCTGTTGGCTTAAATTCCGGAGGATGTGGTGTTAATATTGGCAGACTAAGCAGTGGGTCCTCTGGATATTGTCTCATGATTCTGGCAAACTCCGGGAAAGTCCTAGCCACCAGCTTGACTTTTTGGTTGACTTGCTTATACATTGTTCCTGAGAACCGGTCCTCGGGGCTTTCTGAGATTTTGGCTTTAGCTGAGATTGAGAGAACATGTGCGATTCGGTCTAATTCCGACCTCGGTAATCTAATCTTCCTTGTGATTTTCTTGCACGCCTCCTGCAGGTAGCTGGAAAACATGCTGTATTGCTTGACATAGCACCGCTGAACCAGGACCGTGAAGTAAAGTGACAACAGGTCTACCGTAAATAAAAGGGTAATGCCCTGCAAACCCAAACATGGCACTGGCGCTAGTGAAAGTATCGTGCATAAACTGAGTCAAAAGAAAAACAGAAATATTGTACAGAAGTCATGACTTGTAGCAAATAGCCTATGACACAATTTCGGCATAGAATCAGTCATATCCTGTAGGCAGAAAAAGACATAGCAATGAAGAACAAATAGATGTAGGAATTTCATGATTTGAAAGACAAAAAACTGCTTCATGATCAAATAAGAACGAAGAGAAACACACCAAAAAAGAAGAGGCCATGGCTGGTACAGCATACTGGCGGATGTAAGGACAAAAGAACAAAGATTTATCATATCTGGAATGATCATAAGCTGAAAAATAATTAAACAAAAGGGCTCTCGACGTACTTCAGTTGATCTTGCTGATCTCGGACAAGTTCTCTCCCAGGTATGAGTACCATGGGTCCTCTCTGAGAATAAGCATGTGCGCTCTTCCTTCTGCCTGTCGAAAGGAGTTGTTGCACAAATCTGGATTGGCGCCACGTACCAGATCAGCAAGATGGCTGTTGACAAGCCATCTAATGATGTGATTGTCCGCGAAATGAAGCCCAAGGAGCGTCCTGAGCGCTTCTACGAAATCAAGGCGCCCAACAATCTTGAAGTAATCAATAGTTGTCTAGAGAAATACTCCTTCTTCAGTTGTGAAGAGTGGACTCCACTCACATGGATGTACAAGCAAACTAGGGATCTTGAGAAGGTGTTGTATGCATGGTTTTTTCAGCTCAATGAACACTTCCGCATCCTTAGCCAGCAGGTCCTCTGCTGATGCCTCCTCGTCTCTATTCTTGATATTCCTCTTTACCCTCAAAACTAACTCTTGAGTTCTTCTTCTCCAGAATACGATGACAGCGACTGTGGCATTCCCTAGCGCTGGCAGATACAAGGCACCGTGAGCAAAGGGGAAGATGGGAACATTCGGGACTATGTTCTGTGAGTATCCAATAGTGTTTGAGTCCACGAGCTCGAAGAAACTGACCGGATGGGTGTGAGTTACATCTGACAGATAGCGCACGTTAGGGAACCTATGGTCTGGCTCATCAAGCTTAGCCACTATCTCTCCAGTTCCTGCCACTTGAATGACTCTATTCAGCCGGATAAAATGAGGCCGTCCATTGTCCATCACAAACTCAACAGGATCAGGAATAATGGGAACGAAGGCGACTTGGACACAGGGATATATGGTGGATGTGATAGGTGAGTCTTCCCAAGCTGTTTCTGAGAATGCGATAGGCTAGGCATGTTCAACGAAAGCTTGTGAGTGTCCTAAAATCTGAGGTATTATTCTCTTCTTTGGCTTAGGCCCGCTGTCCATTTTTCCCGCTAATTTGATAGGCGCACTCACATCAGCAAAACCGACAAAACATGGGATGACCTTGGATGGATTGGGGCATTATATAATCTTCAGAGCCTACAGGCATGATCATATATAGCATTGCATCTGCCGCGCTCTCCTTGGAGGTTTGTTGCAATCATTGTGTTAGAATATAATCTGGGAGGCCTCGATGCCAATGTAATATATTCCTAACCTTCATAATATATTCTTATACATGCACACCGGCCTCAAGATATATTGTTAAACATGCACACCGGCTCAGGACATAATGTTATACTACACCTAGCCTCAAGATATATTGTGAAACATACACACCAGCTCAGAATATAATGTTATACATACACCCGGCCTCAAGATATAATGCAATACATACACACTGGCCTCAAAACTCGCCATAACCCTCCTCCACAAGCACTTGCTTGTCCCGCTCCCTTTCGTCGCCTTCAGGCAATGGGTCGGGATCATTGTCGGAGTCCTCCTCCTCCTCCTCCTCCGTTAAAGGGCCTTCTTCTCCCTCCTCTTCTTCAGATTCCTCTTCCAAATTGTCATCCTCAGCACCACCTTGCTTGTTGACTGCCTCGTTGGAGGGCTCCTCCGGCACTTGTGTAGCTTGCTCATCTCAGAGAAGGCTGGCATTGAGGTGCCACGTACCCTTGTGACTGATGCCGCTGCCACGGAAGCGCATGAACATGTTGCGGTCCACAAACCTAGGAGAAATTGAGAAATAGAAGTAGGGAATGATGTGAAACTTACATGTTAATATAATACCCCTCCTAATCTTCATCATTCTCTGCTGGCTGTCGAGCAATAGATGGCCCAAGTTGATCGGAGGTGTGTCCACCTGCAAATGCAGGGATGAGGTGTATGCCATGGATGATTTGCTTGGGGTCTAAGAAGCTGAACACGGCGTGATCATCTTTGGGGATGAAGAGAAAACTGTGCAGCTGCTTGCAATCCCACCTGCCTAGCGCGTCAGTGTCAAGGCCGAACCAGCAAACCCACAAGAAATCCATTTGCTTGGGCTCAGAGGAATGACCGTGGTGGTGCACCATGCAATGGAAGATGCCAACAACATGCGTGTACCAGTATGGATGCGCTGGGTTGTCAGGGGTGCCGTCCTCTTGCGAGAGGACCATTACATCTGCTTGTGTTTGCGGATTAATTGAGTCTTGCTATTGTTGCATGTTGTATGAGGTGTAGTTGATCTGGAGCACGCTGTGTTGATACAGCCGGTCGTTGATGATGGTGATGTTGTTGTGGTCCTCATCTGAGAACTCATGTTTGTTGCCATCATAAGTGAGCCTAGCACACGTGCCAGGAGGTGATCCTTGAGGCGAGACAGGAACTCCTATGGCAATAGAATGAGCAGGCAATCAATTAGGTCGACAATCATCACTTACCTTGAGCGCGGGGTCTCCAGGGTGGTTGTGAATCCAAGACTGCACATTCAGGTGCTTCCTTGTCTATACGGCAATGTGGTAATGGGCGGTGCAGTCGGACAAAGGCAGCTGTTCGGGCTGCTTATGCTTCTGCCTGCGTGCTGATGAGCATGCACCCACTCTGGGGTCCAGGGAAGGTATTTGGGAAGCTTGGGGGAGATACCAAACAGCTCTAGACGAGCACCAAAGATGCTGACTTGCACCAAACACGGTTGGTCCCTATCCGAACAACGGCAAGCCACCAAAGGGCGTTCAGCAGCACTTGGGTCAGTTTGCCCACATTTCACGTACTTATCCTGACCGTACAGGAGGGTTGCGATAGACGTTGACAAGATCGGAAGTTAATAAGCCATTCAGCCAATGTGGTCCATAAGTCGGCCAGCTCTTATCGCTTATTGTCCCAACTTCCACATGTTTGGGCAAATGCAATCTTGCACCATTACTTGTCTATCCAAGTTGTACATTTACTATTTCTTTATTCTCATTGGCTCTTCAATGTCTGTTCCTGCTACCTACGCTTGGACGACAAATACCGAACAGTTGGGATTTCGTCATTGCTGATAGACTTTTACCTTATCACCTTCGGAACCCATATGGACATCTCACCTACCTTCTTATCTTCTCTGTTTGCTAGGGCTTGGCACCTGTTCAGCATTGACTCTCATTTCTCGTTCGATATTTACTTAGGGGCTCTGTTTACTATAAAAACCTACATACAACTCTGGAATAAACCAGCTTTTGCACCCCACAGTTCAGAGCTGATTTGCACTTGTCTCAACCATGGAAATTGTCTTTGTTGACCTCCAAAAACTTGTCTTCCTCGTTGTTCGGCCTTGTTCGTGTTCATACTCATCTCTTTGCTCATACCTCTTGTCCTTCCTCGTATATTGCCAGAGTCCCATGTGGCTCTTGAAGCACGTAGTTGTCGGTTGTGACACTACCTTACTTGTTACTGAACGAGTTCCAGACACGACCGACTAAACGTTCAGTCGCTTTTTGGTGCAGTCCCGAAGCTGTTTGGGCGCTATAATCTCACACTTCCCATTGCTCCTCAGTGCACCCTTGCTTTCTAAAGTCATTACTAACAATTCCTGGTGTATTAGATACTAGCTCCAGCACCCCCCTGCTCTAGAGGTTGTTTTGGTGTTGTACTTGGCACTTAGAGATGCCTCTAGTGTATTAGCGCACGTACTAGCTCACGCCTATGATGTTCATCTGACCACTTTGCGACTTTGCGAAGGAGGCGTTCATGAGCATTGTGCCTTGCCAGCTGCGGAACAAAGTTGTTCTTGTTTGTACGGTCATAGCAATGTTTGACCACCTTGTGTGCGAGCTCATCTTGTGTAAGAGATACTCAACTAATACTATTTATGTGAAGAAGTAGTAATTCTTACCACTTGTGTGCTGTACAAGTCCATTGTCCCTAAGTGGAGGATCATGCCAACGTAATTACCGAGGGCATGGTATTTGTAGGTTACCAGGTTAAAGATTTTGCGCAGTTTTTCCAAAGTGAATGTTGTCACACTCATATTCTTTCCTAAGTCAAGACCCTTCTTGATCATCACAGCCTTGCATCTTCCTTGCATGGCCATCTTGTGAGGGAGTTCCCTATTATTTTTGGCCATTCTGGTTGATGTGGTATGCGTGCCACATTCGTGCCACCTTACGGACTGATTGATTACTCGCCTCTACAGCTGGGAGCGGCCCTACAGCCACTCCCAGAGAGGGTATATTGCGTTCTTTCTCCTTTTGGACTGTCTCACTTTGTTTTCACCTTGTCTCACTTTGTTTCAGTTGTTTCACCGGGTTGGCTGACTCAGGTGGTCCTGTGTGATGTCAATGACACTCCGAACCGACCTACAGGTGGAGCTTTTGACCACTTTGTAAGGTGGACCACCTGTAATGACCCGTTGATGTCATACTTTCCTATTTTGTTTCTTATTGTTCTCTGTAGCTTAAATACCTGTTGTCCGAGGGTGATTCTTTCTTCAGACTCTTACCCTCTGGACCACAGGTGCGCTCCCTTCTCTTCTTTGTATCTACTTCAGACTCTTACCCTCTGGACTACAGTCCTGTCATTATAGAGCTTTCTTTTGGCACTCTCTCTGTGCCAGTCGCTTCATTGTCACTGCACTCAACATTCCCTTGTGTTGTAAGCCACACAGGTCTTCTTGACAAACCGTCGCATTGTAGCACCGAGCATAAGTGTGGCGGTGGCAAAGAACTCCAGGGAGGTGCCTGTATGGAGGTGCAGCTTTGCGTATGCGTGCCAGGTTGCAAGGTCAAATAGGAGGTTGGCCACGATGGCATTGTGGTGTGCAGGCAAAAGGCCTTCGAATACTGGCATAGCACACTATGAAATGGAGGTTATACCAATGTGTGCCATAATTCTTCAAGTCAGGGGAAGTACTTACCTGTAACAAGTCTTCAAAATCTCATGCGGCAAGCTTTCACATGGCCAAGGCATTCCTATGAAAGTGTTGTATTGTGCTGCAACCAAATGTGGGTACCGCTCGATAGCTATAATGTATATACTGTTAGATTTGAATCAAATACAAATAATAGATATAATATACCATTGATTCAATTTTTGAATGGCATCATCTGCCGCTGCTTGAAGCACTTGCATCAGATAAGTGAAGGTAGCTTTCCATACACCCAGCTCAACCTCATGCAGGAGGTTGACAACAAACATCAAATGGAAGTCAAACCCGAAGCACGCTAGCTTCGTGGAGAAGGCATTTTATAAATAATTGTTAGCTAGTTGTCTGAGTAGATAGTGGAGAAACTTACCCTTGTTGGTACGAGTGAGCATTTGCCAAGCACCGTCTTCAGCCTGTCTGCCTTGAGTGGCACACCCAACTTGTAGATCAGTCGGCAGGCAGTTTTAACATTCTGCTGGTGTTGGACATCATCTTCACAGTCCTTGCTGCAGGTCTTTATATTAGATTTCATGCCCATGTGGATAACTTTCTTCTTCTTGACAAGGCATCGAAGGCATGGGCACTTGGCAAGATACTTGATACTTGCAAGTATGACCACAGGTAAATTAGTGGAAGGGCAGAAGACATGATAATACACTTACTTTTCGGAGTAGTCCACGGAGTAAGTGAAGAATTGTGGAAACATACGACGCATGACACTATTGCCACATTGAATGACAATTCCATGAGTGTACGCCTCCATGAAATTGTTGTCAAGGAGGAGAATCCATATCACGTGTATGAGCTCACGCTTGCAGTGCGTGAGAGTCTCTGCCATCACGCTCTTGCCAAAAAATGAGCGGTAAAAATCTTGAATAATGTCTAGAAGCTGGAAAATGCACGCGTTAGAAAGTTATCATACCAGCAAAATAAAAACTCACTGAGGGGATGTATGCTAGATGATGGCATGCATATGCTGTGGGTTTTGCATGGGTGTACTTTGATTGGGAGCCGAAAAACAAGTAGAACAGCCAGAGCGACGCTGTGCTGAAATTTGCGAGGTGCGTCACGTCCGACCAGAGCATGAGTGGTGCAACGATGCGCTCTAACTTGTTGTCAGGCTCACACGGGAGTTTCTGTATTTCCTTGTTAGCATTGAGCATCAAGTCTGAGCAGTATATCTTCGAGTGGACGCACTCAGGCTTTGAGTTCTGAACAGCTTCCAAACCTGCTGAAATGGGGTGGTGTGAAGTGTGGAGAAGGTGGTGGAATCTGAATAGACAGTTTTGATGATGTCAACAATATTGCAGTGCCAGACACCCTTGACTTCAAATTCCAGCACCTGGTCTTCGGGTGTCTTCACCTTCTCGGTGGGGAGGTGGATCTTGACAGACAATTCATGCTAGCCCTCACCCTTGTTGAAGGGGCTTGAAGAATCGGTAATGTAGCTGTCTATGCGCTCATTCTCTCAAGCAGTGTTGAACATAGTGAAATCCTTGATGCTAAATCCATCTCTCATGGAGTCCCCGAGAGAGTGCGCTAAGCGATCCATCTCACTTGCGGACTTTGTCGCAGACTTAGTGTATTGCCAGCACATCATAACTACGGCAATCGCGTTAGTAAACGGAGCATACCAGGGTTCTGCTGGTGCTGCATCCTGAGGCAGCACCGGATCCGCCTTGGGGAACACTGTGGAGTCACAGACTTTATTGAGTGACTTTTCCGGCTCTGGATTGTGTGTGGGGCATCGCTTGTACTGGCGGAACAAGCCAAATTTGTTTGGTGTCGTGTCAAAGACAGGTGCCGGCGCTAGCACCGAGGGTGGCACACACTCTGGTGGAGCAAGAGATGGTTGTACAGACTCAGGGTTGGGCTGGGCAGGCACGGAACACTGTTTGGAAGGAATATGAGAGAGGGGGGTTACTGAACCAGGGAGGAAATCATTGAATCGCTTCAGGAAGTGTATTCCGTGTCCAGAGCGTGCAGAGCATGTAGTTGGGGGAACAGGCAATGGTGGGGGCTCCGAAGGTGAAGCTTCTGGGATGAGAACAGACTCCGGAATGTCTGCCTAAGATTCATGAAATGTTGAGTTCGTTCAGCGGACACTTAGCGCGCAGATGCACAATGACACTCACCTCCGCTGTATGCTCCTCAGGGTCTATTGAGACCTGTATCCTCTTCCTGACTGGCTCTCTGTGTCCTCCTAAATCATCTTCATCAGCTGTCTGTTTGACTTGCATACACTGAAGCCCACGTGCATGTTCCTACAAGTGTGTTGGGAAAGGTCATCAAGAGGACATAAGTCAACAAAGGGGCACACTGTACAGTTATTTCCGTTGGCGTGGTAGCTTGAAGGGAAGATTCTAGTGTCATTAACATGGATAGATCACTAGGACCCTCTGTTTGCTGCCTCTTCTGTGCTTGGAAAGCCTCCTTTGCCCCCACCAATGCTCCCCAAAGTAGGTTCTTTGCCTTCGGACAGTGCCGCCGGTGTAGAGTCAGTGCATTGAGTTGGCTGAAGGTCCTTTTGCAGGGCATATTAGGTTGTTCGCTGGGGTCTGCATCTAGTGAGCGTTGATGAGCATGCACCCGCGCTAGGGTCCGAG
>JBCAQO010000132.1:0-21315 GCA_039111635.1 Heterobasidion occidentale | reverse complement strand
AGAAGCCGCGCCCGCCTGGCCCACGTAGCCTCCGTAAGACGAGATGTTGACGACGAACCCGCCGTGGCCTTTCGGGTTGACCTCCTGAAGAACCTGATCGCCTTGGGACGCGTTCACTTTCGTGACTAGCTAGAATGACCGCGCCACTCACTTCCTTTGTGATATGGACCGGTCCCCAGAACAGCACTTCGACCTGCTTCCTCGCCGTCTCCTCCGGGATGCCTTCGATCTCTCCCAGCACCGCATAGCCAGCACCGTTGACGACGACGTCCAGGCGATGAAACCTCTGCTCGATCAACGTGAATGCCTCTGCGATCTGGGTTGTGTCTGTGACATCGAGAGGCAGCACGACGAGCTGGTCGGGGGAGTACTTCGACTGGAGGTCTGCGAGCGCAGAAGTGTTGCGCGCCGCAGCAACGACGCGCTCGTTGGCTGCAAGGACGGCGCTGACGAGCGCTTTGCCGATGCCGCTCGAAGATCCTGTGACTATAGGACTAGAGAAGTCAGAAATTGCGGGCCAGTCAGCGGAAACCAAGGACAGGGCATACCAAACCAAACGCGGGACTCTGTCAAGGTTGTCATATTTGACTCACTTGTGGGAGGTCTTGGTTGAATAAGTGTAAGTGCACAAGTACAACTTCCTTCAGGCTCAGATGGTGGCGCAGCCACTTGTCGAAGGCGCTCCGGTATGACTATGAGGATCCAAGTTATTTCCGAAGCACAAAGAGCATCACAGTCACCATAGATGGTGATAGGGTTTAGGCCATATGGAAAGTCGGAGTATCTCAATCTGAACACGAACAATATTGATGTCAGGGCGCTAGTAAGCTACATGGAAGAGACGCGCAGGATCCGAAAGGTATCGCCGCAATGGCATATCGCCGATTGCACCGATTTTCTCACAAATCGTGGCGAAACCTAAAAAATCTCAGAGTCCCCTACAGAGCATCTTCCCTCTCCTCACCTGCGCATTACATAGTTCAATCTCTGTTGGCATCGCCACCAGCGACGCAATGAGTATGCCTAGGGAGTCCGATAGACCTATAGAGCCGATTTTGAACTCCTTCTCCTGTTTGGCACGTTCAGAGTCTATGCTGGGGTCTGTTTCACCCTGTTCCTGATTGATACGGTAAAAGACGTTGACGCTGGACAAAAATCAGCAGGATAACGATGTATCAAATGCCGGGATCGACGTACTAGGCCAACCCGCCACATATTCCCTCTAGACTTATAAGCAGAAATACCATGAAAACGTTGATGCCCTCTGAAGCGTCAGAAAAGAAGCCAATGGCAGATTCATACGTGAGAGTCAATAGTATAACCGCTTGAACGACGGCTGGCAAGGACAGGAGCCGCGAAGGAAGTGGGGTAAGCCAAGCAAAATGGTCGAGCGAGAGAGAAAGACCGTCGTCTGATAGACCAGCTGCGTGATCGGCGTTAAGACATCAGGCAAACATGAACGAACTCCTGAATTTCATGCATGCGAACCTGCCAAAGGGGATAATAGTCTCTGATAGAGTGGATGATGCTACCCAAGATGGGGTGTGAGTCGCCAGATGGGACTGGATAGATCAACGTTGGTGCAATTCCCTTCCGACACATTGTTCATAAGCGTGACCAAGGATGCAGGCTGAAATAAAGGATTCACCTGATTGATCGTGTATTCAAACTGTCGTTAAGCAGATGGATGAGACGACAGCAAGGAAGCGAGCTAAGGTTATTGTCTCACTAGATAGACGCAGACTGCGAAGATCGACATAGATTGATCTCAGTATGCGTTGCTACCCCTATTGCATAGGAAAATTCCAAAACCACTCACATAACGGTAGCATGTACCGAAGTAGCAGCGGCTTCGCGAGTCGCCATTTGTCTGCCAGAGACAAAACAGTATCTGTCTTGGAATGGGTGAATTGTTCTTGTTCTTGTTCTATCGTGTCCTCATCTGTTGTAGGAAGTGATGAGTAAGGCACAGGTAGGTCTCCATCACTATCACCGTCGTTCAGCGGAGAAAACGAGACCGAGGTGAAAGCTGAAGGCCGAGGGAGTACGAGGAGATAGGTGAGAGGCGTTATGAAGGGCAGAACCTGTGCATCGATCATCAGGCCAGTCGATCGGATATAGGGCTTAAAATCAGGCGTTAGGACTCACTGCAGATAGACCGACACCAACACGAACCCCAAGGCTTCGGACTTCCCACCACAGGAACGCGCCCAGCAGTCCAGCAGCACGGTTCCGGAGGCGAAATAACTGCAAGGCCTCAGACAAGGTGAGTGAATGAAGCATTGCTCTCACCCGACGCTATGTCCGGCGACCGACGGAGGATGATACGTCGTCGAAAGTTGAAGGAAGGTCAATTCACCCAAGCCTATCGCCGATGAAACCTCTAGATCAGTGCAACAATTTGACGCACGGCTCTCTCACCTGAAGAGAACGAAGCAAAACTGATGCCCAGGAGCCGGGCTGGCAAGCTCTCGAAGGCCGCCACAACCTAGACAAGATTGTTGGCGTAGATCAAGTCGCGTTTTGAAACGAAACTTACAATCATGCCTGCAACGGACAAGGTGCAACATCCGAATAGACGACGTACGTAGTGTATCCGGCCTTTCAAAGATAGGGCCATCCAATCTTGGCAAGAAGCGCAGGAGCAATATTACAGAATAGTATGATACCCTTCGGTGTGGATGTAGGTACTAAGTCTAAAGCTGCTGATAATATGATCACATATAATACTACAGAGCATTAGCGTTAACGTGAAGTCAGAGCGGTCAAGACCAACGTACCATTGTTGATTACCCCGAAAAGAAAGAAAGATACACCTAACCTGAGCAGGAGGCCTGGTTTCTCTGGAGTAATTTCGAGCTATGTCAGCAACAACGGCGAGGGTATGAACATTAAAAGGCAAATTGAAATATAATAAAGAGGGAGTATGAAGGCACCCGAATCGTCGAAGCCAGTTCGTGGGCACTTAGCTTCAGTTGCCTGGGGTTTGAAGCTCTGATTTCAGAGTAGTATGTACAACGGCTCACCTGTTGCTACATCTGAAGTCATATCTCTCGCAAACAAAAGAGAGCTACTCTGGTCGGTACCACTGACATCCTCATGATACGCCTCGGTCATAGTAGATTGTGAGCGGATGTCACGGAGCGCGTGTACTTCAACTTGATCAAATGAGTGTAAGGCTGGTACCATACGGCATTCGGCGTCACTGAGTAGGGATGCGTAGAGTGTATGATGACTGCGTGTTAGCGTGTTAGCCTGAGGCCGAGAGAATGAGAGTGGATGAGAGCCGAGTGCGGCGAAGTCTCGGCAAACCGGTTCATGACGTAATAGTTCGCACCGCTTTTACCGGCTTCTGGCAGCTTGACCAGCACCCCATACTCAAATTCTTCATAGGACTCCATGGCACCACAAGCTGGCCCTTCACGGCCGCATAAAGGACCGAAAAAAAGCGGCAAAGCAAAAATTTCTGTGCGCTCTTCAAAAGTGAAGAAAGTCTCGGAGAAGCAGCAGATAGAGGCACTGGAACGAGCAGTGGAACAATTCGTGTGTTTATCACCTCCATGTCATTGCATTCAAACACTCATTAACACAGTTGTGAGATCAGAATGTGAATGATGATCTCAAAGCATTCGCAGACTTGCCTATATCAGATCTGACAAAGAGAGGTGTGTGCCTGTGCTGTGTGGAAAGATCCCATGCTCAGCTCGTCCGCAGGTCTGAAGAAAGCCTTCTTTGTTGATATGACCGAGATTCAGGCCAAAAGTTTCCTGTATCACTGAAAGGAAAAGACGTATTAGGTGCCGCAAGGACCGGCAGTGGCAAAACCCTCGCTTTCCTCGTACCCGTTTTAGAGATTCTGTACAGGAGAAAATGGGGCCCGCAAGATGGTTTGGGTGCTTTGGTCATCTCGCCTACACGCGAATTGGTATGTTTCTAGTCCAGCATCGAGCTATGTCCATGTTACCAATCTTGGCTAGGCTGTCCAAATTTTTGAGGTTCTGCGGTCAATTGGCGGATACCATAGCTTCTCCGCCGGTCTTGTCATTGGAGGCAAAAATCTCAAAGACGAACGAGATCGCTTGTCACGAATGAATATTTTGGTAGCGACACCAGGACGGTTACTCCAGCACATGGACCAGACCATTGGTTTCGAAAGCGACAATCTCCAGCTGCTTGGTGCGTATTGCCTATTCCACTTTGGTCATCGATAGCATATACTCATCGATATTCAAGTTCTTGATGAAGCCGATAGAATTCTGGACATGGGCTTCTCCCGGACATTGTCTGCTCTCCTTTCCCATCTTCCGAAATCACGCCAAACACTCCTGTTCTCCGCAACACAAACACAATCCGTCGCTGACCTTGCGCGCCTCTCCCTCAAAGATCCCGTTTACATCAATGCCCAAGCTGATTCATCTCAGGGTGAGCACGAAGGTCACCTCGCTATACCAAAAGGTCTTGAGCAACACTATGTTGTGACCACACTCGAGAAAAAACTGGACGTCCTGGAGCTTCATCAAGACTCACCTCCAACACAAAACACTTGTATTCATGTCGAGTTCGAAGCAAGTTCGGTTTGTGTTCGAGACGTTCAAAAGGATGCATCCTGGCGTGCCGCTTCTGCACCTGTACGGGAAGCAGAAGCAGATGACGCGGCTGCAGACGTTCAATCGGTTTACAACCATGCAGCATGCAGTTCTGTTCGCAACAGATATTGCTGCGCGTGGGTTGGACTTCCCTTCGATTGATTGGGTCGTCCAAGTTGACGCACCAGAAGATGCTGAGACCTACGTGCATCGGGTCGGACGCACTGCCAGGTACCAGAGTAACGGCAAGGGTTTATTATTTTTGCTACCGAGTGAGGAAGAAGGCATGATAGCGGCTCTGAAGAACAAGGGAGTTGATGTTGCAAAGATCAAGATTCGGGGAGCAAGACTCAGAGCATTGAGAACCAGTTGCAGAATCTTGCATTCCAGGATCCAGACATCAAGTACCTTGGACAAAGAGTAAGCTTTCGCATTCGCTTAGTTATAGTTGATCCAGACTGACCATGGTGTTTAGGCATTTGTGTCGTACTTGCGCTCTATTCATCTACAAAAGGATAAGTCGATATTCAAGGTCTCCGAGCTTCCCGCGGATGAGTTCGCAGCTTCGCTTGGCCTTCCTGGCACGCCGAAGATCAAGTTTTTGAGCAAAGAGAAGGCGAAAGAAAAAAAGAATGCTTCGCGTGTAGCAGCTGCGTTGCAGGCAGAGATTAGCAAAGAGCGGGGGATACCCACTGCAGACGAAGAAGATAGCGAAGAGAGTGAGGAAGAGTCAAGTGAAGCGGAGGGAGACGAACCTGTTGATGCGGGCGAAGATATACCGCTCTCAGCCGAGCTCAAACGGGAACAAAAGGCGAGACCTCTGCATCGTATTCATTCGCCACAATACTTATACCTTAATGCATGTAGTTCAACAGCGTCCGCACGAAGTACGACCGTATGTTCCAACGTAAAAATCAAAATATCCTGACCGAGCATTACAACAAGCTCGTTGATCATTCTTTGGATGCGACCGCTGAAGATGGCGGTGACGACGACTTCATCACTCTTAAGCGGGCGGATCATGATCTCCCAGGAGATGATGGGCAGCCTGCATCCAGCCACTTATCGAAGCGTAAATTGAAGATGGGTGAGAGCAAGCGCGCCATGCTCAAGTTCAAGGGTGTGCCGACGCGAACAGTGTTTGATGACGAAGGTCAAGGACACGAGATCTACGAAATGAGGGATGTCGATGAGGTATTTGGAGATGCGGGCGAAGGGGATGTGCTGGAGGCCGGACGGAGATTCGTTGAGGGTGAAAGAGGGAAGATGAAGGAGGCGGATGTGAAAGACAAGGAAGAAGCCAAGGAGAAGAAGAAGGAGAAAAAGCGCAAAAGAAAGGAGCGGGAGCGGGAGGTATGCCGTGGAGTGCTTTGTCCTGAAGTTCGCTGTTAACCTTTTTGATGCACAGAACAACTTCGAGGATCACGATGGAGCAGGTCCCGCCCTTGCGCCGTTGGACGAAGATGACGGCTATGTTTCCCCAACCTTCGAGTTTTCTTCAAAATCGGATGACGACGAATCAGAGATGGCGCCTCCACCGGCCAAGCGTAATAAGCACAACAAAAAACCTTCAATATCTGGAAAACCATTGCCTTCTACGTTAGATGAAGAAGAAGAGCTAGCGCTGCAGATGTTACGCAGAGGACGGTAGCCTCCATTGTGGTGAGTGAGCATTGTTCAGCATTACAATTGTCAATGACGGTTCGAGACGACAGTGTCGCACTTTTGCATACGTTCCGTGACCGAGCCAACTCCAAAGTAGGTGACCTGGCATTGATTTCGCTTGAGTGCACGTAGTCAACGTGTGGAATCTGGTATAATCGATTTGATTGAATTGATAAATCGTGATATGCGAACAGTCATTTATCGGGTTGTCCCTATCGACACTTTCAGGTTACAAACTGACGGCCTTGCATCGATTTCAATAGAAAATTAGCGCGCATCATTGCTGCGGTCAATGGAAGATTGTCTAATTCAAGGCAGTGCATCTCCCGCGTCCATAGAAAGTCGGCCCTAGCATCCGTTCCGAGACTTTCGAGGCTAATCATACCTCTAGCCACAGGAGGTATTGGTGGCAAGTCTCAAATTTAGCTATTTACGGAGTCTTGTCCGCATCTGGCGGGAGCGTACTGCTTTGTGGTGCACCGCCTGTTTGGATATCGACAAATTTGGTGCGTTTTCAACTGAGCGCCTACATTCACTGGTTCGATTTTACGCGGCTTGTATCTCACGCATCTGTGTCCACTGCCTTTGGGCGCCGTGTCAACGTAACAAGGCAAGGTCGCGTATTGTCTTCGGTCGCTACCACCCACGTATTTAACGGTCGTCTTGCTTGTTCCATGTGTTGACTCTCTCCTCGGTCATGGTTGTTCATTACACTCATACCCGTCAGCTCATTCATCAGCACCAGCCATTTTCGCGAAGTCATCGGGGCACCCGAATCGTTAGGACTAAACCAGACTCGAGGGCTCATTCTTATTATTTTTGCTGCTCACCGTTCCTCAGACGCTCTAGTCCTCGTAGAGTCAAGATCTATCCACCCATACCCAGCTTCGTCTTCCCGCCCCCGTGGATCATCAAACCTGCTTCCTTTCATCCCGTCAATCTTGACGTTCTTGTTGCAGCTGATCCTTCTCTGGACAAAATGACCTTGGCAGCTATCCGCACGTACCTTCAAGGGAGATCCATTAGGTACGTCATTATCCTTGTCAGCGTCGTCGCCTTCCATCGAACCATCTTGATATAATCGACATCAAACAGGATGCTGGCGGCGTGCAAACAGACGCGCCTCGGTCAAACTAGTGATCCTCTGCCTTCCTCATGGCCAATATCCGTGCCATCCGACATGCTTTTCGACGCCCCTACACATATCCTCGATGTCGGCGTGCCTTCGTCGCCGTCGTCAAATCAATCTCCGTTATCCAAAAATCAACGTTCCATGATTGCCGTGCATGGCGTTCTTTTCGCCGTGAACTGCTTAAGCCTCCCTGTATTGCCACCGCCAAGCCAACATCCGACATCCGTCGATCCCACTCAGTCGCCTTTATCTGATTCGTCATCTTCCGCACAGCTCATCCACATTCCTGTTGTCCAAATCGACGTACCTCATCCTCCCTCCATCTTCCATCTGCGCAGTTTCTTCTACTGGCCATCTTTCAGTCATCTATATGCCGCCTTGATCCCAAAGAAAAGCTTCGATGCACTGAGCGGCTCGCTACGACCTTGGATACGTCAGAATAGCAAAGCAGCTGCGATGAAGACCTTGAAGCTGATTCGGGCACATATGAGCCTTCTGACGACCGCCGAGCCTATCCTACAGACTTTAGCGTCCATAAGGGGACTTTGCGACACGATGCGCATCCTTGGTGTCAAGACTCCTTTGTTGTGGTCTAACATGAGCTCGTTCTGGAGTGTCTGTTGGCAGGCACTCAGTAGGAAAGATGGTAGGACGTTTGACGACATCGCAGCCCGACTTATTTTGTCCTCTGTTGACTAAGTCATCCCACACCGAATTGGTGAAAGCAATGGTGACAGCCGTGCGACAGTGTTCTTTTGTTCTCCTTCCCTTGATTCATGCCTCGTATTTCTCGACTCCATGTCGCATCCTTCTCAATACGTCTACTAGTCGCTCATCGCGGAGAACTATCTTTGGTAAACACCATTCCCAGGGATGTGTTCTTATAACTAGTTTTGTACTTCCCTGTTGTCCCTTTGGACCTATACCCGCACATAGTATGCTTGCGTTGTATCGAGCATGGTTCTGCACACAACATCTCCCAATTGTAGCCTATGCATAATTCCCATGGATCTTGACCGGTTTGATTTAATTTTTGTTTATGAGCTAAGCCATTAAGACAATATTTTTGAGACTTATCGGCACTTATCGGCATCCTTGGACTCTGGCATTGTTCTGAGTCGTCTACCACACTCTACCACCACGTCTAGCCTGTTGACAGAGTTCAGGAGCCAAACATCACGGTTTCATGGCTTACATTTGCCGTTGTGAATCGTTCTGCACTCTGTCCACCTCGATAGTGGTCTTGGCGGCAGCACTCACCCACAGATTCCGCTTAGTGTTCAATTTACGACAGCTATTCGACTTCTTGACCATAACATGGGTGCAGCCTTGTTCACTCGGCCACCCTCTCATCAATCATCGCAATACATTCCTTCTATACGCATATGTATACGATGGCACAAACGCAAACAAGCCTTACCTTGTCTAACTCGCGCTTGTTCCTGTCTTTGTATCTGAACAAATGCCGGCTCACTTTCTTGTGCGATGCCGGCATGATTATTCTCAAGACATGGCGCAGATGTCTCTACATCAAGATAGGATCCCTAACTTCCTTCGACTTTCTTGTTCAACGAACTCCCATAGTCTCGTTTTTCGCGAAGAGTCCACTCTAGCCACCTGGGATTCTCACTTGCAAAAGGTTGAGGTTTTACTAAAGAACACTGTCGGTACGGGCCCCTTCCATACCCACGCACATCTACCATCTGTCTGCTTAGCTCTCTCCTCTAGCGAATTTGCCGCGCTTGTATAGCTTTTGGATCTGAGCACTGCAATTTCCAGCATCCGTGTGATCGCTTATTGTCTCAACCAACTCAATTCTCGCCACGCTAGCCTGCTGCGTATTTAAGCCACATATCTGCTGCTCACTTCATCGGCCACGTACACTTCGATATTCACGAGGACACTTTCCAAGCATGGTTGCCCATTTTACGCATATCGCCGACCTTGTCCAGAACAACAGACCTCCACGCTCGACCAGAGCCACAGCCAGGTCCAAACCCAACTCGAAGGCCCACCGATATTACTACACCTGTCATTATTTGACAGGAAGACGCACTCGCCCCACAGCACGTCCAGAATATCCGCCTATTCCCCACTACATCTTCCCTCCCCCATGGATCTTGAAACCGGAAACAAATTACACTAGGATGGACGTCGTTGTCAGCCGTTTGCTAGACGCCGCGGCCACCCTCGAAGGCGGCGACTTCTTCCTCGGACCCTGCAGGTGTGCCACGAGTCCCTATCTCACCTCTGATGGCCCGCTTCATGTCGTCTTGACGCTCCTACACCTTACTCCTCCAGACTTCGACTGGCATGCGCTGCCACACAACTCGGCGAATACCCCGAAGGACCCCCGCCCGCGTCGATCCTCGCCACCGTGCCTATCCCGCATGCCGCCGTTCGGCCCACGCACGTCCTCGCGGTCCCGTACCTCCCGCTTCCGTCTCCCGGACAACCTTCCCCGAAAAAGAAGCACCACCTCCTCCCCATACACGACACCCTCTTTCTCGCCAACTGCTCCAGCCTGCCCGCCCTCCCGCGCGCGACGCTGAGCCCGCTGCCCCTCGCGCCGACCGAGGTCCAGCCCGAGCCCCGCCGCTCCCTCTACACGCGCTCCGACTTCCGCCTCTTCCGCCTCCCCGTCGTCCGCCTCGAGGTCCTCAGCCCGGACTCCTTCCGCATCCTGCGCGACTTCTTCTACAAGCCGAACTACTGCGTCGTCTACGTCAAGCTCCTCGGTCCCGGGCCCTTCGCCGCGCTCAAGGGCGCGCTCAACCCCTACCTCGAGGGCATCTCCCTCGATTTCGTCGTGGAGCGCGCGCTGCACGTCATCGCTGCCTACCTGATGAGCGGCGACCGCAAGGAGGTCCTGGCGACGCTCGTGTCCGTCCGCCTGCTCTGCCACACGATGCTCGAGCTCGGCATCATGCACGGGGCGCTCTGGAGCTCGCTCGACCTGTACTGGGACGTCCTCTGGCAGATCTTGTGCGAGAAAGACGGCAGGACTGAGAGCGAGCTGGCCTCAAATCGCCAGCCGGGGCCGCGTCTAGCTCTCTCAGACTTGCTCGCCCCTGCTGAAGACAAACGCGTTTGAGTTCTGAGTCGCCGTTGATTGGTCGCGCTGGACCCTCGTCCTCCATGTTGAATGTTCTATGTTTGAATAAATTTGAAATCAATGGCCGACGTGATCAATCACCGCACTGCAAGGATCGTCCTGTGTACAGAAGAAATGGATGCACGCTATAGTATTGCCTGTTCTAATCGATAGTTACAAATGAGGGGTACAAAGATCTAAAAGGTACAATAAAGAACACAAAACATCGCACCCAACCAGGCGCGTGTACTGCACATACAGAACCAAAATTAGGGGTGTACGATACTACGGGTGCGCGCGAAACAACAACATGCGGGTGGCTCAACATGACACGGACACAGACAGCGAATAGCGACATAAACAGCGAGGCAAAACATCGAAAATCGACAAGAGAAAACACAGAACAGAACGGAACAGAACGGAACAGCGATCCATCTCCAGGCGCCCGTCACCGCCCCTCCCGACCTGGCCTCCCCGCGGAAGGCGCCGCCCCGACGCCGGGCACGTCCATCTGCGACATGAACGCCGACCACGCCTCCGTCAGACTCAGATCCCCGCTCTGCCGCAGCACGCGGTCCTTCGTCCTGTCCCGCGCCACGGGTGTCCGAGGGCGCGCGAACACAACCTCCGTATGCGGCACGCTCCACTGCATGCGCTCCGCGGGCTCAGTCGGCGCGCCCGGATTCGCAGCGCCCCCGCTGTTCGTTGCCCTGTGCTCAGCGACGTTTTGATAGGAGCTCGGATACGGCATGGAAGAGGGCGCGGGATACGTCGTCTCGGCAGGATGCCTCTCCGCAGAATATCCCACGGGCCGGCCATCTGGGATGGGATACGGGACCGTCTGTCCATCGGGCCCCATATACGCATACCCGTCGCTCGTGGTAGCAGGATGTGGATGTTGCTGAGGCGCGACGGGATATGAGGTGGAAGGGGGATGAGGCTGATACGCTGGAGGCGGCATGTCTGGAGGGCCGGGTATAGTGCTGCTTGTGGCAACGTATACGGGTACGTGCGCCTGCGCAGGCGGCATGGGCGCCGCCACTCCACTCGACACAGGAATATATGCTTGCACAAATTGTTGCTGGTTGTACTGCTGCGGGTACTGCTGCTGGTGCTGTTGGTGCTGCTGTTGCTGCTGCTGTTGCTGCTGATGCTGCTGCTGCTGCACATCGTGCTGCTGCGATGCATACGAATAACCACCATGCTCCTGCGCCTCAAAACCTCCACCCATTTCCCCGCCTCCAAGCCCACCAAGCCCACTGGTATCGCTGTACCCCAGCTGCCACCCGTTGCTGCTGCTGATCTGCGCATCCAGCGCGCCGTCGAACGCCTGATACTGGTCGACGAGCGTCGCGTGCGCGCCGTCCCACGTCTCTTGCATCTGTTCCTGCTCCTGCACGTGCGCCTGCGTTTGTGTCTGTGTCTGGTGGTCTGGCGGGATATGCCCCCTTGCGCTTTCGTGGGCAGGATAGTGCCCATGCATGGGTATATGACTTGGGGGAGGCATCTGCTGCTGCTGCTGCTGCTGCTGATGTTGCTGTTGTTGTTGCTGTTGTTGTTGCTGCTGTTGCTGCTGCTGCTGCTGCGCGACCGACCCACTCGGAGCACCCAAGTCAGGCGGAGACGCCCCAATCGACGACCCAGAAAGCGGGCTGTCCCCCTGCTGCGACCCGTACCCCGCCGCATGCATCATGACCATCTCCTGCTGCTGCTGCTGCTGCTGCTGCTGCGTCCTCGCGCTCGCGCTCGAGCGCGCCGCCACCGTATTCGTCACGCCCGAAAACACCGAAAACTCGTCCCCCCGCGCGGCGGCGATGGGCGCGAACCCAAACAGCTCGCGCGCGACCGCCGTGCGCGCGACGTGGAAGCTGTGCGCCGCCTTTTGCAGGTGCCGCCGCACGATCGGCTGCGCCCGACACGCGGGGTTTGGGTGAGCAGGACGGACGGAGGCGAGACAGACTCGGAATTGTCGAGAGAGACGCGTGCTCACCAGCATTTTCACCGCCCGCCCGCCGTGCACCGACGCCCTCTCGAACAGCTCGCACGCACGTTCCAGCTCCATCAACGCCGTGTGCGCCATCTTCGACTGCGGCGCACGCACGGGGATCAGCGCGAGCATGACCTGTCGCCCCGAGCACCGAGCCCGCGTCAGCGTCGACCGTCGATATTTACTTTCCCGCCGCCTACGCACCGTAGCAGAAAACGCGTGCGTCCACAGCACCCAAAACCTCGCGATCTGCACCGGGAACAGCGCAAACTGCTCCCCAAGCGACGCCAGCAGCTTGCAGGCGCTGCGGTACCCCGCCAGTATCGACGGCGCGTACGGGCTCCGCAGCGGGTCGTGCGGCTGGTCGCACAGGCCCTGCGCAAAGAACGCCCTATGAATGTACAGCAGCGCTGCCGGAACGCGCCCGCGTGAGTCAGCCGCGCCCGCGCCCAAAAAAACCGAGAAAAAACGGGGGGAAATTGGGCGGTTGCTCACTTAGGTGCCGGTAGTTCGTCGGCATGTCATGTAGTGCTGCATCGTCACGTTCAGGCCGCAGCCCGTCACGGGCGGGTCGATCGCGTATCGCGGCAGCTCGAGGTCGCGCACCTTGCGGTCGAGCTCGACGATGATGGAGTACTTGGGCGCGCGCGCGGTCAAGATGCCCTGCACGACCTCCGACACGCACAGCTTGCCGAACTGCGCCTTCCAGTAGGGGACTATATGCGCGCGGGTTTTCAGCCAGACCAAAAATTTGACGGCGGGGAAAGCCAGGTGAATGAAGTAGGATGAGAAAGACACGTACAAGAAGCCTGCGGCGTCCCGTCGGCCGCCATAGTCTGATCCGTATCCTGCGGCAGCTCACAGTCCACGAACGGGATCGAGAAGGTCGGCAGCCGTCCCGTGGCGAGGCTCTGATTGCACCACGATTATTATCAGCATCGCTTAATACTACACTCATGACAGCCTCTCGCACAGCGATCCGACGCACCTGCCAACAGTCCGTGATGAACAGCTCCCAAAACAGCGCCCGGCGCTTCTGCACCTCGGCGGGGGACAGCTTCCATCGTGCACAATCGCGATCTGCACAACGACAGAGGGAGACCCGTGAGAAAGATACAACCTTTCGAACGAACGCGCAGACACGCCGGGATCACTCACGCAAGCCGATCTAGATACCAAGAATCGTCCCAGATCACACGAACGAACGAACGAGTGAGCATCCTCGTCACTTGAAAACAAGCAGGTCCCGGCACTCACGCTCTGTGCCAACTTCGACGCCATCCCCATCAACGCCCAAGTGCTCTCGATGCTATGCTCGTTCGCGACCAAGCCCTGATAGATACCCATCAAGCTCAACGCCTGCACCGTGCTCACGCTCGGCGCGCGGTCCATCACCGGCTGGAGCGCGAGCGCCGCCCGCGTCAGCATGTAGTACCGGTCCGCCTCCGCGTTCCCCGGCGCGGGCGGCAGCTGCTCGTCCACGAGCGAGCCGAAGCAGTAGATCGCGAACAGCAGCGCGAGCTCGTGCGGGCCCGGCGCGGGGGGCGGCGTGCCGAGCGGCGCGTGCGGCGGGGACGTCGCCTGCGGGTAGAACAGCGGGAGGAGCTCTTCGTACAGCTGCCTGGGTTTACGGCGCCGAAGAACCAGGCGCCTGTTCGAGGTAATAAGCGCAGAGCTCCGAGGCGCGGGGCCAGGGCGGGAGGTAGGCTTCGAGGGCGTATTGCGGGAGGCGGATCGACGCGTCTGGGAACGCGTTGGAGATCTCCTGGATCGTGTAGGGAAGGTCGGAGGGCGAGCCCGCACTGGTGACGGCCGTGGACGGCCGCGGGGGTCATGATTGGGCTTTCTGGGGAATCGTTCTCACCCTGTTCAAAGTTGGCATTGAGTGCAGGTAAAGAGAGGAGGAAATTTTCCGCTTACCAGGAGTAGCGACTGCATGATGACGAGGTCGCACGGTGAGTGACTCACTCGAGGAAAGGGGCAGCTGTGAGACTATCAACGACGCACCTCCTGGCCCGCGGACCGGCCATAGAACGTCGAGCCGCCGTCGTCATGCAGCGCGAGCGTCCCAAAGATATCGAGAGTAGTGCTCTCGTCGGCGTCTTCAGACGTTTTTTCAGCCTCTGGCCGATCCGGATCTTGCACCGCGTCGCCTCCGGCCGCGACGTGGAGGTCGATGATAGACTTGATCTTCATGAGGTCGCGGCGCAAGAGGGGGTGCTGCTCGCGGGTGACGTGAAAGTGGGAGAGCGCGAGCGCGTCCTCCAGCTGGCGGATGCGGTCGGACATGTCTGTTATTTTGGAGTGCAGGCGGTCGGTGTCGGCGAGGACGAATCTGGGCAGCGTGGATGAGAGGGGTTGGTGGGAGGGGGCCGGGAGGAGAGACGAGGGCTGCTCACCGGGTGCCTTGGCCTGTGACGAGGCTGCCTGAAAATATTTTTGTCAATGAGAGACTGGCGACGAGCGACGATAATGAGTGGGTATATGCGCCGAAAACGAATATTATCGGACGAGCACTGGACGAGCGCCAGACGCGGCGAGCTCCCCCAGACCCGAGTCGCGCGAGCCCCGAGCCTGCCCCGAGTGCGACACCCTGCCGCCGGCACTCGAGATCCGCACACACGTCGCGAGCTCCTCGAAACACCCTGTCACCCGCCCCCTCCCCCGCCTTCCGTCCCCGATCCTCACCCTCGACGCCTCTTTCCCCAGACAAGAGCCCCGCGACAAGCGCCCACCCATCGCCGCCTTCCCAGCGCCCTGCCAGATCCAGCACACGCAGCCCCGCATCCGGACACCTTACGACCCACGCCCGGGCGCCACCCGTCGCCTGCCATCTGTCAAGATCGCCCTCGACCCTGCCTGCCCGCCCGCTCTGGAAACCCGTCGAAGCCTGCCGAAGCGACGCGCACGCGCGCACACAAAGCAGAAAACAAACAAGGAAGACGCGCGGGGATGGGGGGACGCACGCACCGTTGGGACAGATAGACGCGCAGCCGCGCCGCTTGCACGACGTGCACGGCACGGTCTTGTCGCACTTGAGCTTCAGCCTGCGTTCATCGCGCACACCACACCGGCGAGTTCGCAGACGTCAGCGTGATGGAAAATGAGACAAGGAGAGCGCAAATGAGGCGAGGGGGCCAAAAAGAACAGTGAGGAGGGGCAGCAAGGGAGAGGGGGGAGGGTGCGCGCACGCACCGTCTGCACTCTGCGCACGAGATCGCGCCGCGCGAGCGTTTCAACTCCTGCTCGCGCGCGCGGTAGTCCGCAGTGTCCTTGTCCGAGCGCGGCAGCTGCGCGCGGCCGGCGGGCATCGCGACGTCCTCAAGAGGCCCTTCTGCTGCTGGGGTTCGCTCCGAATTTCACGAGATGTGTGTGTTTTTTGTTGTGCAGGTGGGTGGGTGAGAGTGGGATGCTCTCGAATGGCGGCCGTGATGGCGACGGCGGTGGGGGTGGGGATGATGACGGTCGAATGACAAGGGAGGGGATAACGACGATGACGGAATGGACGTGGGAGGGAAGGAGCGAAAAGCCTCTCTCCTCTCCCCTCTTCTCCTCCCGACACTCTGGCAAGGACGCCGCTCCAGTGGTGCGTCCTCCCGGCACCCACTCGCGGCCTCGGCCTGCTGACCACGCCACGCCCTGCCATGCCCTGCCAGCTGCGATTTGGCGATCGCCCATCCCGTTTACGCCTCGCCCGCCGCGCTGGCGGCGCGAAGCTGCACGCCTGCAAGAGCTCCTTCGAATCGAAGGTCGGTCTGAGACTCCCCGGGCGGCGCACCGGACACGCGATCGCGACGGCCGGCGCCGGAGGGCACCGCTCGGCGTCCCGGTTGCCCCGATTCGTACTCGTGTCGTGCTGTCTTGTGCCGCCGGCGAGCTAGCGCGTTTGCTTCCGCCCGGTGCGGCGGGGGCTGCCCCGCGCGCGGGGCGTCGGGCATATCGGCGAGAAGGGGCGAGAACGTCCCTTTGTTCTCTGCCCCACGATCCTGCTCCATCGTTGCGGCACGCGATCGGTTCGAGGACAAAATACCGAAACCCTCCGCGCTATCCCGCTGCACCCCTCTCTCTCCATAAGTATGTACTTCCACACGCAGAACATTCCACGCACCGGACATTACCCCAAATCCCCCCCGGATATATACCAGATATATAGCAAATATATCCAGAATCAACTGTGAATCGCTCTCGAGGCGATTCGCGGTCGATTCCAGATATAGCCCCACTATATCCGGAATATATTGCCAATATCTCCCGGAGGTTGTAGACTGTGTCCTCACTGAGAGGCGGATATATTTGCGATAAATAGACAATATATTAGAGAGAGATTAAAGTGATATAGGGCCAAGAAACAATTCGATAAAATCTTGAAAATTCACATAAAAAAACCATATTTAAAAAAGCTATATATATATACAATTAGACCACTCGTGGTCAGACGAAGATCCTGGAATATGAAAGGAGCAGAGATCCTGTACGAGTGCGAATCCTACTTGGAAGCCCTCCTCACGCACGTGTGCACACACGATTGCTGCAGCTGGGGGCTTGTAAGAGTTGTCCCCAACGACGTACCCCACCTCGACAGAGTAATCAAAAAGATCGCTAGAAAAATGTACAGAGTCAATATCAAACAGGACAAGCCTTCACGGAACATGCGTTCTCAAACCAGGCAATTAGAAGAACGCACCGAAGGGGACGACATATCCACGGTTCACAACATTGTCCGACCATTGCCATCCCCGCGCAAGGAGGCCCCCAAGAGACGTCGCATCGATGAGGGGCCGCGTCCGCATCCAGGGGCAGACGCGCAGGGCGCGCTTGCAAAACAAAACCTCTTCAAGGCCCCACTCCCGATAAAAAGTCAGTATACAGTGTTTTGTGAACAGAATGTCACTCACTGGCGGACAGATAAAGATAGCAGTGTGCTCATCGCCCCTCCAGCTCCATGTGTCCAACGAGATGCCTCCGTGTCCCTGCCCGATGCGCGCGAGGAAGCGACCAACAACTCTGCGCGCACTGAACTCCCTCAGATGAATACTTTCCCCACGCGGCGCGCGGGCAATGCCCCGACAACTTACGCAGCTGCGGCGGCCATGGTCCCTGTCATCAGCGCGGAACAGGGTCTTGACCTGCTGCTCAACGCGGCTGCGCTTTCTGAGAGGAGGTCCGCGCGCACAGAGACGAACATGTCGGCGTCACCTTTGCCGGTTCCGCAGAGTACAAGTGTTACAAACTCGTTTACTTTCTTACGTACTCGTACCTTCCCACCTTCCATATAGGGACACGTTGGACCCTTCCCAAGTCTATACCTCGCGTTCCTGCTCCATAGTTACTTGGTCCGTGCATCTACACTCATGTATTTATAGAGTTGTGCGCAGTAGTGGAAGCTTTAGGCTATCCACCTTTGTCTAATCACAGAACTACTGTTCACCAGTCTTCTTGGTTACAAGCATCGGTTTGATCAAGTCCACACAACAACATCCTCCTCCACCATTCCCATATTTGTGGTTTAGGTCATCTCGTCATTCACAGTCGTTCTTGACATCTGGATAGCCTCCTCAAACCCAACCTATACCACAGGTACTCTCGAATCTATTTTTCAGCAAGAACACCGGCTACATACATACGACGCTAGGCAGTCCCAAAAGACAAGCGTTCGTCGACAGTACTAGTTACTATACACTTCGAGCGAACGATTGGGTGATACCACTTCATTGAGGGTCGCTTCAGGTTGTAGAATATCTCTGTCTGGTAATCAACCCAGCTGAGGTACGACCGATACAATCGCACTTGACGTTACATACGGTATACGTACTTCACGACACATACGTACTACAGGAGAAGCTGCTGTTGCCTTGACCCTCGATTCTAATCAAATCGAGACTAGCGCGGGCTTCTGAGATTATCCATCACGACTTCCAAAGGAAAAGGAAGAGACGTAGGGCGAGTTCCACACGGGACCGACTACTTTGAATACTCGAAAGTATACCAACACCTAGGACAACCTATCAGAAGGACCTCGAAAGGAAATTGGATATATACGGGAGGACCGGATAGTGGAAAAACAGTAGACGCTCCACTCGTAGCCTGGGAAGACAGAAGGGCACCACTCAGAACCGTAGCACCACTCCTGGCAAGAACCCCATCGGCAGGACCCATCGATATTCCCAAAGAAGACATCGAAGAAGGAATTATCCCCAAGGAGGCAATAACACCGATAGACGAAAGCGATCCAGAACCACCCCGAAACCCGCCGACCCCACCAACCGAAGATCCGAATCCACCGGAAGACCCTCCCGGAAACCCCGAGACACCCGAAGACGACCCAGAAGAATCTGACGACGATATGTCGGATAAACTAAACAAACCGAAGGAATACGATGGAACAAGAACCCAGTACAGAGAATGGATTTACGAATGCCACATGTACATTACCGCCAATCCCGCCAAATTCACCGATGACAAAGCCAAGATCCTATTTGTACTATCCTACATGAGAGCGGGAACTGCATCAATGTACGCACAGAGGTACTATTATGACAGGGAACTCAGGACCTGGAGAGAAGGAGAAACCCGGCTAACATGGGGAACGTTCAAAAAATTTCTGGAAGAACTAGCGCAGGTGTTCAGGGACGAAGGAACGGAACAGAAGGCACGACAGAAGCTGTTCACCATGAGAATGGGAAAAAGGACGGCAGATGACTTCGTGGCAGACTTCCAAATCACGGCGGCAGAAAGCGGATTCGACATGGAGTCAACCGTTGACTACTTCCGCCGAGCCATACACCCAGAAATCCTCAAACAAATTTACAGGCTCCCGGACATGCCGACCAGAATAGCCGACTGGATTTCATACACGCAACGGTTTGATAACCAATGGAGGGAACTCCAGAGCATAAAAAGCTCCATCCCTGCGGCAACAACACAACGGAATAACCCCTTCCGCTATAACTCGTCCAACGCCCCAGCCAGTATGAACAATTCCGTCGTACCTATGGCCGTCGACGCACTTCGCACTCCCCTCACCGACGAAGAAAGGAACAGACTCCGAATGGAGGGTGGGTGCTTTTACTGTCGAAAGAAGGGACACATGGCCAACCAATGTCCCGCTAGGGGTGCATCTAGGGTACCTCAAGGGGCAGCTGGATATGTTCAATCGGGTGACAGAAAAATGGGGTACGGACAGGCTTCGACCGGCGGAGGGCTGGGAAGAGGAGGAAGTGGCAATGGCCGAGCGTTCGCAGCGCGAGCTCAGAACAGTAGCGAGGAAGCAACTCAGGGAGAGGGTAGAGGCGTGGCGACGACTAACCCATTCAGGGCTAGACTCGCAGCTCGGCAGACCTACTCACCCGGCGAGGATGCAACTTTACGTCAGACGGAGCCTGAGATTAGCGGAGAAGAGATCCAGAGGTTTATAGGAAAGCTTAGGTGGGACGAACAAGAAGCGTTGCTACAAGCCCTGAGCAGGGAAAGTGGAAAGAAGGAAGCGGACACAAATTTTTAGCGCGATCCTCATCATCGGTGTATGTAGGATCCATAGACCCTCCCCATGTGAAAACATCTGTACGACTCACCAAATCAAATCAAAAATCGTCCATGCGCATAAAAGTACAGCTAAAACATTCGGAGGGAAACACCGGAGCAAGGGTATTAATTGACTCAGGGGCAGAAGGACTCCTCATTGACAAGCAATTCTGCCGCACTCAAGGGATAAAACTTGAGAAAATAGGACAATCAATACCTGTCTTCAATGTGGACGGCTCAGCAAATCAGGGAGGAGCTATCACAAACAAAGCGCGTCTACTGATGAGGATGGAGAACGACGAAGGGGATTACCACGACGAACAATGCGAACTACTAGTAACGGACTTGGGAGGAGAAGACCTTATCCTAGGAACAGATTGTTTGCACGAACACAACCCCAGAATCAATTGGGTGAATAATGACCTAACCTTCCAAGCGTGCTCCTCGACATGCATAACGAGCAAGGCCGAGATTATCATCAAGGCAGAAAGACTCGCACGGCGTGGAGCAAGGAAGGCGGTCAATTACGTATCAATAGAAGACCACCGGAAGGTCTACCAGAAGAGAGCGAAGAAGACGAAGGAATCAACGAGTTCATTACGGACCTCTATGAAAACCGCTATGGCGAAAATATCTTTGAAACGAACCCGGACGGGACAATCCACCTTCGATCGACTCACAGTAAATCGCAAGAATTAGCAGAAGAAGCTAACAAAAAAAAGGATGTACGCACGACGGAGGAGATCGTCCCAAGATACATCCTAAAGCAGTTCGCAAAAGTTTTCAGTCAAGAAGCGTCCCAACGACTGCCACAACATAGCTCATGGGACCACCATATTGACATGAAACCAGGATGGGAACCCAAGGGATGCAAGTTGTACCCCCTAACGGAATACGAAGATGAAAAACTGTATGACGTAATACAGGAACACGTAAAAAGGGGAACAATTCGAATATCCAAATCGCCACAAGCCTCGCCCTTCTTTTTTGTAAAGAAAAAGGAAGGAGACCTTAGACCCGTGCAAGACTATCGCCGATTAAACGAAAACACGATAAAAAACAAATACCCCCTACCCCTAATCGACGATGTTATACGAACTATCGCTAGGTCCGAAGCAAGGATATTCTCGAAGTTCGACGTCAAATGGGGGTACAACAATATTCGCATAGCAGAAGGAGACGAATGGAAGACGGCCTTCCTAACCAAATACGGCCTTTACGAATGCCTCGTCATGTTCTTCGGACTTTGCAACTCCCCGGCGACATTCCAAACAATGATGAACACTATCTTCCACGACCTCATCATTGCCCGAGTTGTCACGGTGTACAT
>JBCAQO010000131.1:0-27855 GCA_039111635.1 Heterobasidion occidentale | reverse complement strand
GTGTCTGTCAGGGAATTAATCATCTGTGGCGAAGGTGTTTGCGACAGGAGGGTGAGACAACACATTTTTTGATAATTCACCGTCACCTGACATCTCGCGCATGCATTCATCATTCCGAAAAGCCTGGGAGGCGTGCATCGAGGCGGAGAAATTGTGACTGATTTTGTTCTGCTCTTGAAAGACGCTCGTACTTATTTGGCTTTGAAGCTTTGGACGTGTCGGCTGACCTGCAAGAGCTCACGCGTTGCCCTGTTGCATTGGTATCTGCCGGCGTCAAGTCTATACTGGACATTGGAAGGTCAGCTTGAACCCTTATAAATATGCCAGCAGCGCGTGTGAGTGTTTAACATTTTGTCACGCGCAGGACCTTGGAATACTTGGCAAGTCCCTCATGACGCTCATGAACAGCTATTGGTTCTGAGTAGGTATAATGACATTCAGGAACTCTCGGTGTCCCTGTATTCACATATGGGAAGACAGATGACTTCCCCGCGTTCTACAGCACCCGGAGCGGCTTTAAGGTGAGCACAAAGTTGCATGCACCGTATCCTGTGCCTCATCTGGTGCTGCTTCGCATAGAGTCCATGGAGAGTGGATAGTCCACAAATTGCCGCTGATGTCCTATGTGCGTGTCTCCTTGTGTGAAGTTGGGGAATATTTTGATCCGAGAGCTTCCTGTAGACACACAATGGAAGCTCGGTATGAGTAACGGCGTTCTCTTTGGTGTACCCATCCCCGAGACGTACGAAGCCGTCGGGGAGCGGATACAGCAGGCCGTGGAACAAGCTGTCAGAGAGTCGGAAGAAAATGGGGTATCAAAGCGCGGGAAGGAGGTCACTCCCTGGCTTCTAAAGCGCGTCGGAGAGCTCACCCAGGGCAAGTCCTTGGCTAGCAGTAAGCGTATCTTTTGATTCTAGTTTTCGCAACTCATGCCTTCTCTGCGGTGACAGACGTTGCTCTGATTGAGAATACGGCCTTAGTAGGAGGCCAGATTGCGGTCGCCTATGCAAAGTTGGCAGCGGAGAAGCCGAAAGGAGATGGTTCGAATGTGAGGACCTGATAGCTGTTGTATTTTTGCCATACTCGATCCGAAACAAGGCTCGCATTTCAGAACTATCCTGTTCCGCCATTGCCTGTGAAAACCTCAGCGCCTAGTGGGCAAGCGCCGTCAGCATCTCTCATAGAAGAGCAGCCGGCTGCGAAGCTGCTCGTGGTTGGATCCGCCGCCGTAGATATCACTTCACAGGCGTTTGTCTCAAGCCAAACCGGTGGTCTACATTCTACGACTCCTGGCAGCGTTTCCGTATCCTTGGGTGGAGTAGGGAGAAACATGGCAGAAGCGGCTCATCGTATTATGATGTCGCAATCCACAAGCTCTTCCTCCACAACGGTTCTCATCTCAGCTGTAGGCGGCGACTCATTTGGCCGTTTACTCGTCGACGAGACGGGCCGGATAGGTATGCGCACTGATGGCTTAGTGCGCTTAGAATCTAGCAGGTCCGCGGTATGCAATATAGTCCTGGACAGTGATGGAAACTTGGTCGGGGGCGTCGCTGATATGGATATTATCAGCTCGTTGAAGCCTGAAAAAGTGAGTGCCTACAAACTGAAGGGAACAGCGGAGATTGACTTCTGTTCCATGCAGGTCCTGGAGTACATCCAGAAGCATAAGCCATCACTTATCGCCATCGACGCAAATGTATCGTCCGATGTGCTCAAGTCCATCATCATATACGCAAACGCCAATGGCGTAAAAAGTGGGTCGAAACTATTTATCCTCTCCTTCGTTTATTCACGCCGCCTCAGCTTTCTTGTCAGTCGTCAAATCCCTTCATGAGCCTTACATGATAGCTTGACTTATCTATAGTGAGCCTACCTCGGTGATCAAATCAACGACCATCCTGCCTGCAATTGCTGCCTCCTTACAGACCTCGAACTCGACTCTGGCTCCCATCACATTTGTTTCCCCGAACCTGCTCGAGCTCAGCGCCATTTATAATGGCGCATCTAACGAGCCGCACGAGCTAACAAGTCATCCTAAGTGGTGGGCGGCCCTCGACGGGCTGTCCCTAGGAACAGAGTTCCGCATGTCTCTTGAGCAGCTCGCGCGCTGCAGTGCCAGCGATGAAGACTCTAGCAAGGGGACGTTGGCCTTTCTCGTCGACCAGGGCGTGGCTCAGATGGCTACCAATCTTTTGCCATTCTTCCAGCACCTCATAATCAAGTGTGGCCCCCTCGGTGTCATTCTCGCGATGCGCATTCCCACAACCGGTGGATCTCCCTTTGCGCTCGAACGCAGCAACCCTCGCCGTCGATACATTGTTGCACATGGAGCATCGGAGACCGTCGTCTTCAAGCATTTTCCTGCTCTCACCTTACCCCAAAACGCGGTCTTGAATGTCACGGGTGCCGGTGACAGTCTAGTTGGCGCCATTCTAGCAGCCATCGCCGAGAACCAATATATGTTCGAAGACCCGCGGTCTGTGGACATGGCCATTAATAGGGCACAAAGAGCGGCGATAAAAACTCTTCAGAGCCCTCTTGCTGTCTCTTCAGCACTCTCTACGCTCGATTTGGAGTTATAGCCATGGTTCTCAGTACAGATACAAACGCGCAAGCTTAGTCGCCTCGTCTCGCTGCTTATATTCTCAGCAACGATGGCAATCACCGCACGATGCCTTAGTAGGGCTCTGTACTTGCATGTATCCTCTGTCGCGAATATATATGAGACGCACAGCTAATTCCTGGTGTGGGCTCAAGGGTTCAGGATGGGTCGCGAAAAACATTGTCGAATTTCTTGAAATTTAGTGATTGGTTCACACGGCCGCCTATACCCACCGTCGTCTCCCGAATTCTGCGATGGCCTCATTATTGATATCATTCCGAGTATTGACATGGCATCCTCAGGTGTTCGTCTGCTGTACCAAGTAACTATTGCGAGTGTTGGAAAACAGATTCAGTTGAACTTGGGAAATCAATTGATCGACCACAGACAACTTCTGCCCAGACTTGCAAACTGACATATCCGGTGAACACAGATGAGAATGCAGGTCGTGCGTTATAGCGACATTAGATTACATTTTGCCACAAAGTAAAAATCAGATTACAAACTCGTCACATCGCGAATCCAGCGTCTGCAGACGTTGGATGCTGGGGTAACGGCCCAACTCGGACATGCTCCCTTGCCAGTCGCATGCGCTCCTTGGTGGCTACTCGTTCAGCCCTCTGAGCACTCTTGATCTTCTGCGCGTAGCGAGACTGCGTTTCCATCGTCAGGACCTGTGCCAAGCGCCGGAATGCGTCCACGTACCTGAGCACCGTGCTTTAAGCGAGTGATAATATTTGCAGCCTCCCCTTTCGTCATTCGGTTCAACTTGTCCAGAGCCTCTCTCCCTTTGTCATCCGCATCGTCGGGAACCGTCGTGCGTACACGCCATCGCTTGCTGATCACCGCCTTTTGATATTCTGAAGCGGGCTGCATTCGCCAGCGCGCAGAGCGCAGAACTCTGAATACATACGGGTTATGACGAATGCCTACATCACAGTGAGAACACGCACCCCAGAGCCGCCTGACCCCTTAAGATCTGGTTTGAGATATACGTGTCACATCCCGGATGGCGATGTCGAGAGACTCAGCCTTCAAAATCTCCTTGCTCATGCGGAAAAAGGGCGCCTTGGTATGTTTGCCCGCGCCGAAGAACATCACCGGGGAAAAGTGTGCCCGGAAGTAGCGCTTCAAGTCTGGGTTTGTGATAAAATCGTCCTCGTCGGTGACATCGACGGGTTCAATTCGAACGTGTCCCTTGCCAAGGCATTCGAGGACGTATATGTCGTCGCCACAGCCAACCCACGAATTTCTGCTCAATTGGGCGATGTGTGGTGGGACCCCCGACGCTTCGTTGACCAAAGAAAAAGGGTTCTCGAAGTCAATATAGGTGACGGTCGTGGGATCTGGAATGTCGTCCGCAGTGTCCATGGAGAGCTGCGCTCCGTCTAATGCTATCTGCGCATCCGCGTGCTTCTCCAAATCGTCTGTGGTCATGTCTATACACACAATTTTGAGGTATGGACGACATCGCGGCTGGGGGAACCTTACTGTCAACAACCTCAGAGGGATCCAGGCCAAATAGGGTCGGCGTGCAAACGACGCCAGGGATGCGGGTTGTGATATCCACAAAGTCGATGATATGACAGTCGACCTTTCCAGTAGCAGGCGAAAGTCGCATGCCGCGGCCGATCTGTACAAAATAAGAAGTCGCCTTGCAGAGCGATGATGGAATGTACCATTTGCGCAAATACATTTCGCGAGCGTGTGGGTCGAGCAACGATCACGCAGTCGATATTCGGGATATCCGTCCCTTCGGTGAGTATCGCTGGTGGGCTGTGAACAAAGTGCGACTTGAAGAGGACGTAGATGCGTACCACAGTTGAGAAGTACTGGGAAAACTCCAGCTTTGAACCCTTCTATCAAAGCCCTTCGCTCTGCCATGGGCGTACCAGAATGGACATATCGCGCGTCGATTCCGGCCGAGCGAAAGGCCTGCGTCAATTGGCCTACATGAGCCAAGTTGACGCAAAACACGAGGGTTGATTTACGCTCCGGCGCTGAGAACGCGAAGAGCACTCAGTTTATACGCTCGACGTCGTCGAGATGGGAAGTAGCTACCTGCTCTGTCCAGCCACGACTGAACCACGAGCCTGTTCACGGTGTCCGTGTTGATGACTTGCGCCAGACTCGTAGGGTTGAAATCACCCGTTCGAGAGCTGACGGTGACGGCCTTGAGATTGATATTCGCTCGCACCGTGGTAAAACGTACATTGCAAAGCCTGCGACACATTTTCTGATCAACACTCCAGCTGGAACGCGCAACGAAATGGGCATGGACACGTACCACTGCTCCTTGATCATCTCAAGGAAGTCACGGTGATAGACAATACGTTTGAACACGGAACCAAGCGCGAGGCCATCATGCCTACTGAAAGTCGCGGAGAACCCGATGATCGGGATTGTGCCGGGGACGGCCTCGGGGGAGGCTGCAGGGAAGACTTCTGGGCTGGGGATTGTGGAATCGAAATACGCCAAAATGCGTCGATATCTGTGGATAATGTGAGGCACTGAGGATAGAGCACCCACTGGACTCACTCACGACGGCGCAGCGGCATGATGGGCTTCGTCCACTACGACTGCCTTGAGATACTTTGGACTGAACTTGGCCAGTCGAAGAGGTTGGAGGAGCGTCTGATAGGTCGCGATGGTCCTTCATCGCGTCAAAGTATGTACCCCAAACATATGAGATCCAGCTGCGACGACGATGGAAGAATTCAACTCACACATCAGCCAGCCCTGAGGCCTTGTGCTTCACGCCCTGCTCGATTTCCACCTTCCAATCCGGATGTAACCTCTCAGCCTGAGCCGCAGCCTGCTGCGCAAGCTCGATACTGTTCACGATTACGAGCGCACGCGTCGCCTCGGGCCGCTCATCTGAAGGCAAGATTCGAGAAAGCAGGGAGATGAAGACGGCGGTTTTGCCTGAACCGGTGGGCAAGGAGACACCGATGCGCGAGACGCCAGATTCCAGTGTCTCGAGACAGGCCTCGAGACAAGTTTCTTGATATGGTCGAAGGGTTATAGGAAGGGCTTTGTGTGAGTTATGTCTGACCGCCTTGGATAAGGGAGATATCGTCGCCCTGGGTTGAATCTGGGAGAGCAACCATCCGCTCCGCCAGAACGGCATGAATGACGGTTCGTTGTCAACAGGATCAACTCAGATTCTTCTGGTATTTGTTAAGCAGATGGATCTACTGGCAATGTAGAACCTGGCCAACTTGGCTGACCGCACAGGATGCTTGCGAAGACCTTCGGGTCTGGCCCATCACCTAGCTCACACTCGCCATAGGATCACATTCACATGCGGATTGCCCATGAAGCAGATTGCATTTCATATGTACTGCAACTTTGCAATAGAGAACTATTCACCCCAGCTCGGGACAGAGGCAAGACGATAATAGTAGGAGATATAATCAAAGAGTCTATTGAAAGATGTCGTAAACCAGGAGATGAACATGCGGAATCAATGCAACACCACGCGTCCCGTGCGTCATGACCGTCTATCGGCCACAAGCATTTAGCCGGATCCTAAAAGACAATCAGATACAATACAACGTAGTTCACAAAATGCTGAACACATACCACCGGAGTAGACCTTGCCGAACATGACCTGCTGGAGCTTGTCGTAGAGCGACAACACCACCGGCACCAGCAACACCACGGAGGATGTTAGCACCAGCACCCTTGAAGAGCGATTTGGTACCCTCCTTGGCAACGATCTGCAAGGCATGTAAGTACGGTTCGTGTTAGCGAGAGGCGAAATACATACCTGCGAACCGGCATCGAACATAGACTTGTAGTGGACGCCACCGCCGGAGGTCATCATCATGCGACGACGGATAGTGTCAAGAGGGTAGGAAGCAAGGCCAGCACCGATAGTAACACCCCAACCGAGCAAGAAGGAGGCGAAGAAGGAACCCTGGAGCGAACCGACAAGAACGACAGGCTCTGTGATGCTACCGTCAGCGCGCATGCAGAGAGTAAAACGACATAAGACGTACTAAGCGAATCGTAGACACCGAAGTAGAGACCACGGTAAACGATGATGCCAACAACCGAGGGAACAAATCCACGGTAGAGACCAGCAATACCATCAGACGCGAGGGTCTTCCTGTAGACATCGACTAGACCGTTGAATTGACGAGCTCCTCCACCCTTTGCGGACTTGGCATCGTTAGCGAGACGGGTACGTGCGTAGTCGAGGGAGTAGACGAAGAGCAAGGACGATGCACCAGCAGCACCACCGGAGGCAACGTTGCCAGCGAACCACCTCCAGTAACCCTCAGACTTCTTGAAGCCGAAGAGGGACTTGAAGTAATCCTCTGATCTTGACGTCAGTGGATTGAAATAACGGATCAGTCACGCGACACGTACTGAAGGCAAAGTTCAACGCCTGCGTTGGGAAGTAACGGATGACGTTGGCGGTGTTACCACGCCAGAGAGAGAGGAGCCCCTCATCCTTGTAGGTACGAGAGAAGCAATCGGCGACGCCCTTGTAAGGGTGGGAGAGACGACCTTGCTTGATCTGCACGAGGTGTTAGAATGGTCTGAAGTGCCAGCTCAAACACAACACGCACCATCTCATCCTGGTTCTGGACCAAAAGCTTGATTCGCTCAATGGGAGCAGCAGACGTCTTCGCAACAGCCTAAAGGACACCCAACACGCTGTCAGAGCGATAGAACACGCGTGAAACAAAGTAACTTACAGCGGAGACACCTCCCATCAGGAAATCGACTGAGACGAGTGCCAGGTCAGAGCGCGTTCAACCACAAACACGACCCGCTGGCCGAATGAACAGAGAATAAAACACACCAGCGAAGTCCCTAGGGCTCTTGACCCTCTTTACTTCATCGGCCATTTTTTGGAGCGGAGGAAGGAAGGGGAAGGAGAAAGTGAGTGGTGGTGGGTGATGGGCAAGATGCAGAAAGGCAGAAAAAAGTTTCGGGTGTCATAAAGCCCTCGGATAATTCCGAATTCTCCCTAACTCCGCTTCCGGCCACTCCGTGATTGGCTCCGGCCCGACATTACCTAAATCGTAATACAGCCCCTCCGCGCCTCCACATCCCAGATTGGCAGCGTCCCGTGGGGTACAACCTCGCCCATCGAACTGTGGGCAGCATTGATCTCCTAGAGCACACCATTTCTTCCCTTGTGGTTCCATGTTCCCCTATGTAAACAAATCAGAACGAATGAAAGCTGACATCTCGACTATCAATCCAGAAATTTTGTCTCTTAGGTAGCACACGATGCACACCGTAGGTGGGCGCCGCGAGAGCACCTCCCCCGGCTAAACAACGACTACGTAGAAAATATTGTGTGCGTGCGTCGTTTGACTCACTATCATAGGGGGACACCCTTGCAAGTTGTGCGTCGGCCAATCGAAACGACGCTTCCGGTGTTGCGTCCATTTCCGAACATGACGTGCTCGCCAGGGAGCTCCCTCTAATCACAGGTAGGAACCCATGGATCACGAGCCCTGTCCGCTGTCCAAATCGGAGGCGTCTTGCACAGCGCTCAGCTTCGAGATATGACTGCGGCATTGCTGTCGGGCAGGCCTCTTATCGAAAAAGTAACAGGTTGTCTATGACAGGAATATGTTGACAACAACATATCGGTTGATTTGCAGCTTATCTCTCTGATCTCGACCTTGCCCTTCAGACCTGCACTCTATATATTGACCACAGTGAACGTCCGCACTAGGGGAGCCGATGTACACCTGTCAACAGTCATCACAGCGCTTCCCTCCAGCTTCTGGTTGTTCCGCTCAGTCGCCTCTATGCTGTGCTACTTTGAACGCAACCTCTTCAACTCGAGTCATTTTTTGGTGTCAGGCAATGTCCTTCGAGGTTTCTCTCTCGCATTTAATGACCGTCATCTGCGTCGTCCGGCCAAATGTAATCCTCGTTTCCTAGATGTCTACGGTCATCGCGCGCGCCTTGCGTGAATATCGTGCCTAATTACATGTATCTCGAAACGCGTGGTACATCAGTCCGGTGGATCTTTACAGTGCATGTACGGCGCGCATCAGGCAATGCAGTGTACCATGTTTGTGTGAGAGGGACTCAGATTATTACTCTTGTGGACCACCCTGTTTCGAGTTAACTTAGCGTTTGACCTCTGGTATAATATGTATGATAGAATTGTCTTGAATTATGTGCATCTTGTGTTTCATGTCACTGGGACTGACACGACACAAATACCCTCTGCATGACTGCATATCGCGGTGTCACCTCTCTAGATGCCATCGCCCGTGTACATCATGTAAATGCTACAAAACCCCCACAACATGACAAGATAACCCGTTCGTAATTACGCGCAGCTTGACCCGCCCACCAGGCCGCATAGCCGAACCAGAGAAAAAGGAGAAGAATAGTATCTGAATACGGATGGTACAGTTCACAGGGCACGATTATGGCAAAAACGGCCTAGCAGTAAAATAGAAAACCGAGCACCCCAAGATGTACAAACTATATCGCTACATCAGTCTGGTCAGCACACCCAAGACTACTATCGCCAATCCTGATATGGATGACGTGTGGGAGGGGAGTAGTAATGGTGACGAGGACTGGATGTTGGACGAGGCGGTGGAAGTTGGTTCGGCGGATAGAGGGGCGAGGTGAACGCGGACGGGTGCTGAGGGATCCAGGGTCGTGCTGGACGTGGGGAATACGGGTATTGACTTGACGCGGAGGGCTGGCGCTGGTAAGACGAGCCGTTCATGTACGGGCTTCCCCCTATATTACTACCAGTGGCGGAGGAGGTGGAGGCAGAAGTGTTGACATTACCATTGACACTTCGCATCACTCCGTGCAGCGATCCATCCGTATCCATGCGGGATTTCTTCCATATCGGCTCCGTCGGCGAGGGCATCTCGTCAACGGCTTTCCGCTTCCCCGATGGGTGTGCCGGCGGTTCAGGCTCGTCGTCAGAGTCGAGAGTGAGGTCGATGATCTGAGATCCAGGCGGCGCGGATTCTAAGGAAAGGTTGGATGATTCGTCGCGGCAAGAAGGTGAAAGCTCCCTCTTCACTCGGCCTTCATCCTCGTCGTCTGAGTCTAGCACCAGCACCGCGTCGCCGTCACGAGGGCCCCACATCCCCTCCTTTATAGCAGAACCGTTGGGGGGAAGCTCCGGACTGTGAGATCTACTCTGTTTGATGGGCTTCGCCGGTGATGGAGGCATGCTAACGGGTGTGGCTGCGACTGGCTTATGGCTCTGCTTCCAACCTGCAGATGCATAGTTGTCGTCGGATGTGTGCCATTCGCCGTCGGCCTCTACCATGACATCCTCCACAGTATCAGGGGTTGTTTTGAGGATCTCATCAAAATACCTTCATCGAGATTCAAAAATCAGGACACACGTAGATGCACGCATTTGACACGGACAGACGTACCCATCCACGATCAGATCCTCATGATTGATAGTTTTATCACAGACCGGACACATCCAAGTGGTGGTCTGCTCATTGACACTATACCACGACATCGCATCGAAGCATTGTGGATGTACACATTGCGCCGCCCGACATGGCGTAGTAATTCGCATGTAACTCAGCTGATAACAAGTATGTGAGATGTAGTCAGTTTTGAATGACAAAAAAGGAGACGCACGGGACATTTCAACGACATCTTCTGGGGACCAGCGACGATGTCGTCATCGTCCGAGACTGCCTGCTTCACTGTGCTCGTGTTTAGATATGAATTAGACGTTAGAAATGAGAGAGGGAACAAACTTTTCGCCAAGATATCTGTCTTGCTCTTGTACTTCCCCTTCACGAGCCTGTCGATCAACTGGTCGACGTTCGTGACTTGGACCAGCATTACCGCAATATAATATTTCTATACCATATTCAGTGAGTCTTGCGCGGGAATCCTAGAACCACAATTGCGCGTACCTTGGGTGGCGGAGGCTGCTGATTGTTGTTCGTCTGATTGTTCACATATACCATCTCCACCTTGGTCGAGGCACCGGGGACCATCTTCACCAACTTGGTTAGATCAGCGGGCGGCGCAGTGCCAGGTTTCTTTTTCAGCCCCTTCATGTTGGCGGTAATCTGGTTTTGATTCACGCGAACTTCACAGGTTGGCGGAAATTCGATTGGGCATAGTGCATTAGTTTGACGGAAGGCGGCGGGGGACAAGGAATAGTAGGACGACGAAGTGCAGTAGAGACGCAGCTGGTATTTCGTGCTGGAGAGGAAAAATGAATGCGGTTTTCTGGTTCGAGCATATATGCGTACCTTGACGAGGTGAGCTTCAAAATCTGTTCGTTATTCAGAGTGAACGAAACGATCTGCTGCCGCCGATCAGCTTGGCTTGTGGATTCTGCATGCGAGCGACGCGGTCAAGAAAGCATTATCGATAGGGTGATCCAGGCCGTACCGGGGCATTCCACGACACTAGACACGAGTTGGTCAACGTGGAAGAAAGGAGACGATCTAAACCGGATAACTGAGTACCGAAGCCGTGTGAGCGCGATGCGAGGATCAGAAACAGGAGACGAGCGCTTACTGGGGCGGGCCGCGGATAATGATGTGCTAGCACTAGGAGACGGTATGGAAGAGGATTTCGGAGAGTTGAAAAGGAGTCATAGCGGGGGATGCTGGAGCCGGCGGACGACACGGAGTAGACGGAGGCTGCAGAGCCAGGCATGTACTTTGGAGGGTTCGCGATGGGAGGTGGGGCATAGGATGAGCCGGCAGTTTGAACCTAGAGTGAGAGTATGAGCGAGGGTCGACGTAGTTGCTCGACCTGCGCATGTTGTGTGTGATGAAGGGAGAGGGCAAGTAGTGTGTGGCACGCCACCAGGGGGGCGCCTGACTGATGGCAAGATAGAAGTGGCTGGCTTACATTCCTGTGTCCCGCACCTGGTTCAACACGATCCGACCAGCATTCCACCTATCAATATTGCCTGTATTTTTCCAGCCATCGAGGATGCCGAGGACGCGATCGATGAGCTCCTGCTTCTTTCCAGACTTGCTGAGGACTGTGCAGCAGACTTCGTTGAAGCCCGTAATGATCTGCTTGAGCTTGTCCACGGTATTGTATCGGACTTTGACCTTTGAGCTCTGTCGCAAGCCACGCGGCGATCTGTCTGGTGCCGACACAACAAGCACAAAAGGGGGAGACACGCACTTCGAATTCAGCCCAAGGGTCTGCGGTCGACATTGGGCACTCTTTGAGGCGACTGGAACGAGCAGAGACGGATCGAATCGAGCCCAACCTGTCGCCAAAACTGCTCGCGACCTCAGAACAGCGACCAGCCACAGCCGTACACACGCGTAAACATTCGTAAGCAATCCCGCTCCGTCACGTGCCTCTCTCCCCTTCCCTTCCCACCACGCCATGTCCGCCGCAGAAGACGAGTACGACAAGCTCTCCCCGGAGCAGCGCGAAGCAAAGGACAAGGCTGACCGCGATCGCGAGGCCGCAGAGCAAGCCAGTGAGTCCATCGTCCTGTCTGCCTGCACGCACACACATATCGGTGCATCTAGCCCTCCCATACACATGGAAGCAGGAGCTTGGAGACGTTGACATCGTCGTCCCCGTTCCCAAGGGCACGCGCAGTCGCGATCTCACCGTCGTCCTCCAAAAGAAGAAGCTCAGCGTCGGACTCAAGGGAAAGGAACCCATCTTGACCGGTGAGCTCTGCAAGGAGATCAAGCTCGAAGATAGCACATGGACCCTCGGTATGCGTCCTTGGAACGCTTCCCGCAAATATTTATCTCTGAAAGACCTTCAGAAGACCAACAGACTGTGGAGATTCACCTCGAGAAGGTCAACCAGATGCAGTGGTGGGAGAACGTCCTCACTCATCACCCAAAGATCGACACCAAAAAGATACAGCCGGAGAACAGCAAGCTCAGCGATCTGGACGGCGAGACGAGGTACTTTTCTCCTTTCACATATCCCATGGATCGCGCTCTAATATCGACTACAGAGGTATGGTGGAGAAGATGATGGTAAGATCCGTACTCCAACGAATAAAGTACGCAATCCCTTCTGACCACGCTGTCGCCAGTTTGACAATCAGCAGAGAGTAAGTCTTCCCGATGATTTTTTACTTCACACTCTGACGAATGTATCCTAGCAAATGGGCAAGCCAACTTCCGATGAGCTCAAAAAGCAGGAGGTAAGGACGTACAGCTCATGCAGCTCGGTTATGCTCACAGATACCTTGCCCTCTGTTACAGGCTCTCAAGAAGTTCCAGGCTGCGCATCCGGAGCTCGATTTCTCCAATGCGAAGATCTCGTAAATTGTTTCTTGCAGAGAGGAGAAAGTATAATAACCTGTATTTGTTTCTCATATATCCGGTGTATCTCTTATCCTTACGCCTGAATCAAAGTGGATTCGTTTCGCTGGGGCCATCGGCAATGGTAGCATTTCAACGGCTTTGAAAGGAATGTTATGCAAGGCAAAAGACATGGAGTAAGAGATTCTAGCAAGATCAAACTTTCCGTCTCTTTCCAATTCCCCCTTCCGTCGCTGCGCTTTTCCTCTTTACACTCTCAACGAGACTCTTCAGGGTCTGTTTCTCCGTGCCCTCCGTCGACGACGACTTGACATCTGCCCCATCCCCATCTCTCAGTTTCTGACGCTGCCGCTTCGATCGCTCCTGCAACATTGAAGCCATCGCCTTCGTCTTTTTGAAACTGTCGACCATCGTTGTCAATGAGTTCATAATGACAGCGGAAAGTTGAAAAGGAGACGCACTGGGGATTGCTCGGATCGATAGCAAAGGTTGGATCCTCGTGTATCGCCTTGAACCGCTCATCTTGAACGTCGATCGCAAAGTCTTCCTGCACCTCGTTCTCTGCTTCTTCCCCTTTCTTCCCCTTTTTGCCCTTTCTGCCCTTCTTTTCTCTGCCTTCACCACGGCTTTCATGTTGAAATGCTTGGGTTCCGCATCAGGCTTGTCGGGACCGACTAGTAGAGTGAGCTCCTCCGTAGTGGAGGGCTTCCGCGCCTCATGGATGTCCTTCTCGTCGCCCCCTCTCCTGTCGGACTTGCCCTTCTTCTTACCCTTCTCCTTCTTTGGCGCCACGATTGCCTCACCCTCTTCATCCTCGCTACTGCCCTCTTCAAAGAACTCATCACCTGCCAGGTTACCGGTGCCTGTCGATTTTGTCTTCGACTCGCCTGCGAGGCCTCCCGCACTCTGTTTCACCTCCTCCTTCCGCTTCTTTCGCTTTTCCTTCATCTTTCGCTGATACTTCTCAAGCGTCGTCTCGTCTCCCTCTTTCGTCCCGCTCAACGCCGGCATGAACGTCACCTCCATGTCCACATCGCCCTTGTCCTCGCCGTCGAACGCGCCTCCGCCCCAGCCCTCAGGCATGTCCTCGCCCCCTCCACCAAGGAGCAGCGCCCGGAGCTTGTCGCGCTCCATCGCCTTTTTTCCCTTGTCCTTTGCGTTGCCGTCGGACTCAGACTCGGAGCCCGAGGAGGACGCAATAAAGGCGTGGAAGTCGTTCTCCTCGATTTCTTTCCGCGACAGGTTCCGCCGAGTGACGCGGTCGCGGTCGGGATCGTCCTGGTCCCACGTGAGTTTTACTTTTGAGTGACGAAGGGCCTGAAGACGACATCAAAGACTCATATTACTAAAGGCCGGCAGAAAGGCGAGAGAAAGCTCACGTCGGTGACGAAATCGAGACCCTTGTAGCCCGTACCCAAGTCATCGCCGAGGGCTTCGTCTCTGTTTGCAAAGTAAGAAAATGAAAAACTAGATGAATAGCTGTGAGCGTAGATACCGAGGCTCCTCCTCGAACATCATGTCGTCTGGCACGAAACTCAGATCAAATACATTTGCAGAACGCTCGAGTTCAGTTCCCTGCAGTTCATTATAAAGATGTACTGCCGCCGGTACCGTGTCGCACTCGACGATCGCATAATAATAACTGATAGATTCACTCGGTTTAACTTATGTAGGTACATTGATGGTGACAGCGACGACTCACCGTAGTCGTTCGAGTTGGTACTTTCTGAGCGCGTCATCGTCGTATTCATTCGCATCGCCCGTCTCATAGATATTTGTCTCGTTGATATCTTCCTCGTCCAGTTCGACTTTCTTTTTGAAAAGGTCCACCGGCGGACCTTCTCTCTCCTCTCGCTCCAACCTTTCTTTCCCAAACTGGCTAGGATAGACGCGAACGCTACGCACGTTACCGCGAACAACGGGCGCAGAGTTTTTCGATGATTTTGACGAGGACGCGACGACGGGTGAAACGACCGAGGCAAAGATCCTGTATAGATGATTGGCGCGCACATAGTCCCAATCGAGGTTGACAACAGCGAGTCGACGCGTCCGAGGCACGTCTTCTTCTTGTTCTTCGTTGGCTACTTCAGCTACTTTGGAGTAGGCAGCTGCCTGAGCATCAAGGTCGGCAAAATTAGTCTCATCAAGGTCAACTTCAAGATCTTCATCACTGATGCGGATGGGTTTCGACGGGTCACGACCGAGTGTCACGACCCCGCCCGAGTCGCTTTCATCGTCGGAAGCTTTATCGCCGTCGTCCTCGTCGGAGGACTCGAGTAGAGCCTCGCCGCGCGCATAATCAGGACCGGCTATGAGCGGCTCTTCATCCTCTTCGTTTTCCAAGCGATAGAAGCGGCGCAGGTTGTCTTTCTCATGCGTATCAGCCAGAGCACGGCCATACTTGTCCACGCGATTGCCTGTCGAGCGCCGTGAAGGGTCGCATCAGATAGATGCAATGAGCGGGATGTAACATAGAAGTGTCGCACCGCCTTTGCCTTTCTTCCCCTGTTTTTTGTCGTCTTCGAAGATGCTCTTGAAGCGATCGTCGACGACAACCTTAGACTGGTGTTTCTTTGGACGCCTGAAGCGTGGATCGGACTTGAGACGGGCAAAGCGAGGGTCAGACATGGGAGGAGAGGTGTACGTGCAGCAGCCAATCAGGACACGGAGAGGCCAAAAGTGAGCGTGGGAAAGGGGACCTCGGGGGACATTGTCCTGGAAACGATCACGTGGCGGGCACTACATCATTTGATTCGGTGTTCGTTTCTGGCTCTTAACCAGGCTCTCTCTCTTCCCTTCACGCCCCTCCCTTCTTCTCGTCAGTCCCCTTCCCTCCCTCTTTCTCTGTCGTCGTCCAGCTCACTTTTCTCTTTTTTCAGTCCTTTCCTCGTTCATACCGCACAGGCCGCAGGACGACCTCTGAATCATTCTTTCCAGCCTCGATCGGCACCTCCACCTCTTGACTGTCATTTAACGCATATCCATTCATACCCGCCGCCATGTTCACCTCTCGCATCTCCGTCCTCGCCACCTTGGCCGTCGTTTTCCAGCCAGGTTGCTGCTGCTCCTATGCCAATGCCCTTGAAGTTCCGGATGGGAGTACGTCCTTCATTTTGATGCGATGCTGGCTTTATAAATAGATTTATCCCCTCTATCAGCATGCCATCGGACAGCGTGAGCTCGGTCCTCTCGACACCATTCCCGCGTACATCAAGCGGTCTCCCGCTGACGTCAACACCATTCCTGCCGAGGCCGCGACCAAGTCTCCCTCCGGTGTCATAGAAATGTACAAGCGCGACGATATCCCTGAGGAGGTCCCGACGAAATCTCCGTCAGGCGTAGTCGAAGTATACAAGCGCGATGACGTCAACACCATTCCCGCCGAGGCCGCAACCAAGTCTCCCTCGGGCACTTTGGAGATGTACAAGCGCGACGATGTGAACGCTATCCCGGCCGAAGCTGCGACCAAATCACCGTCTGGAGTACTCGAGATGTACAAGAGGGAAGACGTCAACGATATCCCCGCTGAGGCTGCGACCAAGTCCCCCGCCGGCGTTATCGAAATTTACAAGCGGGCCGATATCAACGAGATCCCCGCTGAAGCCGCAACCAAGTCACCGACAGGTGTGCTGGAAGCGTATAAGCGTGACGATGTGAATGCGATCCCCGCTGAGGCCGCGACCAAGTCGCCATCGGGTGTCCTCGAGATGTACTAGATGGTACGTTATTCACGAACCGTCCATGATATCTGTTTGTTTATCATGTTCATGGTAGGCGAAGCGGATGTGATATGAGCGTCCAGTCTCTTGTTGGTGGCTGGAAGGACACTGGTTTTTCTCACTTGCGGATATTCTCTTCTTCCTCCTTCGGCTCCATTGTTTGCGTAGATTCGCATCCTTTTGTCGTTCATTGTCGTCCTTGGAATTAGAGCGATTGGAGATTGGGAGCTGGAGATCATTCGACTGCGTGAATATTCAGATGTCGCGAAAGAACGCTGCGATATACATGAGATGTAAGATGACAAGGCTAGTGAGACAAGCTACAACGAATGAGACGCATGGAACAGCTTAGTCTGTCTTGTTTACCCAGACCCATACAGCTCCTTGTTCTCCTAATGCAATCACTACCATCCGGTCAACGCTCATACATGCTGCCTGGATGCTTTCTTTGGCTTCTGCTCCCAATTTGCTCTTCCCTTTCAAGTTTTCAGTCCCAATATCCCATCCTAGCCCCTCTTGCCATATCTTCTCGCCCTCCCCGCTGCCCTCATCCAGCCGAATCCGCTTGGTCATCTCCACCACCTCAGGTACATCAAGCAGAAATGGGGGCGGTGCGCGTGGGGCTAAGTCGCCAGCGTTGATGACACGGACAGTGTCCAGGAGCGGGGCGAGGATCAGCGGATCATGGCGATTCGACCTAGTGGTTGGGTCTGTAGATGGCGAGCTGCAGATGGCGAGCTGTATGGAAGACGGTGGAATTCTCTGGGAAAGCTGTGGATAGGGAAGGGGGACGGTGGATAGTATCTTGAACGACGCTAAGGGAATGTACAATGAGTCGCAGGCACTTGCCTGTTTCAAATGAGACCTACCGCTCTCTTGATAATCCTAGATGTATGCCAGGAGTTCACGAGAAGGAATGAATGTTAGTCAAGCCTTGATGGGGGATGCAAGCTCACCGAAGTGCATCCTCTGAGCACATCCTGGACGGGATGGTGTGGTGGAAAAAATCTGTCTGCACTCAACCATTGCCACACCACCATCTCACCTGCTTCTTCTTGCCAATTTTGTTTACTCACCCGCAGGAGTATCGGGGCGCTATGCGTCAGGAGTGTGTCGTAACCTATCCTGCAAGCAAAAGAGTTGAATAAGAATTTCTTGGCCGTCACAATGCAAAGGAAAGCGGATGGAGCGGACCAATTGATGGACAGCACGCGGGACCTGTGGACGCAAGAACTGCTGAAAAGCGGTTTGTCTTCTCGAACAATAGGCGGGTTTTCTTCCATGACTGGTGGCGGTACGCGCCATATTTTCACAACTCTGTCTAACTGAAAGACCTGGCATCAGCATCGGCGCGTCGATTACCTAGCGATAGCCTCGCAAATGATCGACACAGATGCTCACTCCGCATGTCGCGATGATGGGGAGGGTTGGATGAAATGCTGAGCCCAGCACGGCAGCCTGGTGGCCCCCACTCCTACCCGCGCACAAGACAGCCACGCACCGCCCGCGATACTGGCCTTCAGGCTCTGTCATGTGGAGAGCATGTGCTGCCCCAGCCCTGTTGGGACCTTCACCAGGCATCCACACGGGATTATTGGGCTCTTGATTAGGCGAGAGAGTGAGGTCGTAGATACGCGCGGTGAAGTCGCGCGAGGTGGTGCAGAGCAGGTTGGGTGTCGTCGGATGCACCGTGATCGACGTGATCGCCTACGATGAAGCCTATGTCAGCGAACCAGAGTGAGGGACAAAAGGAGCATGAGAAACACACGCCACCATGGCCGCGTAGGTAGCCTGCAATTTCGTTGCTGCGTATGTCGACGATGTAGAGCATAGACGTACAGCTGAACACGATAAGAGGGTTCAGGGGATGTTCGCGATTTAACGACCAGCAAATGCATTTGATGTCCTCGTTCTGTTTCTGTATATGATGTTGCCTTGCTCATCAGCAATCAAAATATAAATGCGGGGTAATTTGGAGGATTTACATTGATATCTTGAAGGGTCAGTCGAAACGGGGAACGTGGGGTTGGCGCCAAAGCTTGCAGAATACAGACACTGGCAACACTCCCAACTGCCACTGTGCCAGTCCACTGTTGCACCAATTTTCTCCATTGAGGTTTGATTTGTGGAGTGTTATGGCGTCCGCCCCATAGTCTCTCGAGGGAGTCCTCCTCCCAAGGAAACAAAGCGATACAGTGGCAAGGACGCTTCCTCTGGCTGATCTGTTAGCAGGAGTAAATGCGACAGAAAGGCCGCTGCATCTAGGAGATATGGAACAGACAGTTAATTTTTGCACGAGTTCGAAGCCATGAGGTCGTCCATGATTTCTATACCATGGGTTCGCAGTGGCATCTGCTTCCGTATCGACGCTTTCCATCGAGGAAGACTGAGGGAATCAAACAGATTAGATACGCGTCTGCTGATTCAAATCCAACGATGTTATACGCGATGTACACGGTGAAAGTGACTGGGAAAGAAGGAGTATAAGTTTTGACAAAATTCCGGACGCACTGAGTCGTTGGAGGTGGTCAACAAACGATCGTGGCCAAAAATGGCAAATCACCGTCTCGCGGCCAACTGTTCGCTTGCTCGTCACCGTCGTTCGCCGTCGTCGCTCCCTCCAGCATGTCTTCCGACTCATCATCATCTCCGCCTATAGACACTCCCGCGTTTGAGAACAAGCCGACCGTCCAGTACGCCGCGACCGTAGGCCTGCAGGCGGGCTTGGTCGGCGCCTTTGTCAGTGCTGTCCAGAACGCGCTCGGCACGCATTCCAAGGGTGCAAGCGGATTTTTGTCGAGGAGCGGCGGGACCATCGGCTTCTTTGGTGCGCATCTGGATACTCGACGCCAGCTGCTTGAAAGACTCATGACAGGGTCGTGCTCCCGAATGGACGTACAACAGCTGCCATGGGCTCGACGTTCGCTTTGACCGAGTCTATCGTGGCCAACCAGCGTCAGAAGGACGATGCACTCAATGGGGTCGCTGGTGGATGTGCGGCTGGATTTCTGGCTGGTATCAAATGTGAGCCCTGGTTTTGCGCCGTCGACACTCCCTGCTGAACGCTATCCAGCACGTTCACTGCCCGTAGCAGTTGCATCATGTGCACTCATTGGCGTAGCGGTTGGGACGTTTGACTACTCAGGGCAGTCACTCCGGGGTGATACTGCATCGATGTCCGTGGAAGAGAAGCGTCGGCGATTCTTCAAGCAACCTCAAACGACTCCTGCTATTGCTGAAGATTAGATTGTATAAAACTCACGCTCTATCGTGATTCTATCTTTTTATTCTTCATTGCAGACATCTTGAAACGGTATGTTCAAGACGACGCTCAAAGGTATGATGGAGAGATCTGCACGTGCATGGCTGGATGAAATAATCCACTGGTCATTCGATGTCGCTTAAGGAATTTCCTATGTACATCCTCCCAGCATAGTGTATGTAAACTGAACATCAGACTCAGGCCGTAGGCTCGCCAAACGTTGTTCACGAAGGGGCTATCTGCAGCTGACATCGTCGAGCGACTTCCTCCATGACGGCTTCCGAATGTCGCTCAACAAAAGTTCTCCAATCTGGAGCTGTCTGGCAATGATGCTATATCTTTCGTCAGCGGGAAGACTATGTAGAAACCAGAAAAGACTTACTAGCCGCGTTAGCAGAGCCCAAACTTCCTCTTCCCCGCCGTCATCGGCATCTGAGGAAGAAAGAAATCCAACAATGGCTTCGAAGTCAGCTCGAACCTGCGTGCTATCTAAGCTGTGGTCGAGGACAGACGCCGGGATAGATGTGGGGGCAAGAGAGGGAGTAGGAACGGACGCAGGCGCCAGCGGAGCTGTAGCCACAGGCTCAACATTAAGCTCAGCAGCAGGCGCAACGGTATGAAGGTTAGGTCCAGGATTAACAACAGAGACAGGGTCCGAGGTGGAAGGCGCCTCATCGTGCCCTTCGAATTCTGGAAACGAATTCACCATCGGCTCTTTAGCAGAGGACCCTTCATCGCCCACATGATCGTCTTCCCCCAACAGATCGCGAACACCTTGTATATCTTCATCGGTGTCGTCGTCATCATCATGAGATATGTGGTTATTACCATTATGAACTATGTCCTCTTGTGGAGGCCGAGACGTGGCGCTGGTCTTGGCCTCTTCCCATATACCCCTCTTGCTCATCGTTTGTTGCCACGATCTGGAGGGGTGATGCGGCATCTGTAAATATAGAGGCCGAGTGTTCAGAACTCTTGAAAGCATACATGGCCCAAAGCGGCGCACCTTCACGCTCAGCTTGATGCATGCGTCCTGCAGCGAGGTGTTGGGATCGATTTCCATGAGTCGACGGAAATACATCCGCGCATAATTTACTTCTGCATCCGTAAAATAATACTTTCCGCCCCCCATCTCCTTCGTTTCCATCGGTGGAGCAGGGGTAGGTGACTGGTCTTGGTGCAATGAGGGTGTCTTTTGCTTTGTCTTCTTTTGCCTACCCTTCGGTTTCGTTTCGGATGGCTTGGTAACCTTGTCCTGGGCAAGCTTTGGTTGGCGACCTCTTTTCTTTTTGGCCGAAGATTCGTTGAGCGAGTATTCCTCAGGATCAAGCAAACGTCCTTCCGTGATACAGTCATGCACGAAACTTCCTAGAACGACAGGTGTGCCGTGACGCTCAGCCTCGCCACGCAAACTGTGGTATGTCGTTGAGCGGACACTGAGAACTGCATAAGCTGCGACGGCGATGTCAGCAGTGATGATCCCGCCATTTTTCTGACGTACGTGATGTCAACAAGATCAACAGGAGTGGTGAAGGATCTGCTCACCTTGATGGATATCACGATCTCACGCCTGTTCCGGATATCGATCTGCACGAATATACGCAGAGGACTATTGGCCACTCTGAAAACGCCCTTTTCCTCTCGCCTGGTCTGCGCTTCCTTGGGTGGAAACGTCGCAGATGGTGTGGATGCAATTGAATATAGAGAGGGCGGTCTATCGGAAGTAACTGGAGGTGGAAGAGGTCGCGAACGTGTTAATGGCGATTTGCGACGGTGCAGACGTGAGACTTGATCAATCTGATCAGTCCTTTGTCTGCCTTTTGATTTCGATGATGGTGCCGGGCGAGGTGGAGAAGCGGGGCTGACAGAACGGCCCTTGCGTTTCAGCGAGGGTGTCGGTGGTTCCTGAGGCATGAAGATATCTTCAATATCACTACCATCCGAACCATTGTCTGGGAGCTGGGGATGAGCAGGTGATGGAGCTTCTAAAAGCGGATGCTGTGAAGATCCAGCGATGGCTAGTGGGCTTGTGTAATTCTGTATATTCGGAAATAAGAAGGGGTGTGACGTTGGCTGTTGTGGAGGATGCTGAGACAAAGATGCATGGACAGCTTGGAGCTGTGTAGTATCAGCACCCTGTTGACGGGCAAGGTGTATAGCAGACTCGACCAGTGAAATGACAGATGGAGCCTGCATCATTGGATTCGGATATTGGAACTGTGGATTGAGCCCAAACATGTGCGCAAAAGGATTAGAGGGTGACAGCTGAGGGAACATGTTGTGCATTGGAGGATAATTGTGGTTGATGAAAGGATGCTGGGACTGGGACTGAGGTTGAGGTTGAGTCTGGGACTGAGACTGAGGATGGGGTTGGAGCTGGGGCTGGGACTGGGGCTGGGATTGAGATTGAGATTGAGATTGGGACTGGGGAGGATGCATTTTCGGCTGAATATGAGATTGCGTGGACGGAGGCTTAGTTGTCTTAATGCTGCCAGGGGGTCCCGAGGGGGTCGGTCGAGGAGTGGGCAATGGACTTCTTCACAGATGAATGAGTAGCTTTGACGATGCAGAGGGAACTTGCTTACTTTTGAATCTCCTCAGCATACTCGTCCGCGGAATAGATGTCTTCTCCGTCGTCTGAAACGCGGAAACCTCCCCAATCATCGTCTTCGAGCAACAGTCTCCTCTGGGCCACACATCTGCGAGCCCATTGATAGCCTAAGACAACTTTATTCGGATCGGCGGCCCAGTCGCGTACGAATTGCCTGCCAGATCTTGAATCGGCATCCACCAGGAGAACCGACGCGTCTTTCGGAAAGCGGCATGGTTCCGCTCCGTGATTCTGAGTAGAATGCCAGATCAGGTCAGAGACTGCCACATTCAATAGTGATGAGAACAACAGACACGGAGGATGCGGATCAACTTTGGCCTGTTCTCAACACCGCTGATATCCAAGAAGATGCTCAGTGCTGCACCAGAAGAAGCAACAAAGAGACGCATGTTCTCTGCAGCAGGTTGTATTGAGGGTGAGTGCTCCATGATGACTGACGCGAGCGCGCCACCCTTTGACATTGTTGAATGCATCCGCGGGGTTCAAATTTACACGCTCGAGAGTCGAGACAATCCAACAGCCAACGACTTCCAGTTGTTTCAACAAGACTCATTCCCTATCTCTGCTTTATTCGGGTGACTCCTGGCACACTTCGCCTCACCCATGAGAAGTTCACTCAAACCCCGAAAGCTTCAAACTAATTTTAGTTGACCTCATTTCATATCTGGGCAAAAGCGCCGCCCATAGAGAACATGTCGATTTTGAAAGGGAGGCATGTTGTCATGTCATAGCAAGGAGGAAAAGTAACACATGATGCAAGGAAATAGACAGCGACAAAAATCCTTCACCGGTAACTAGAAACAAAAAGACGCTCAATCGGTGTTGAGTGTCAATAGCATAAAGGACGAACCTCTTCTGCCTGCGAGCACGGGCACCAGCACCACCGAACTTCTTGGGCTCCATCCGTCTTGGGTCCGCGATCAAGAGAGTTCGGTCGTATGCAACTAATTTCTTCTTCAACTCGATGGCGCTGTACGCATCAACGTACTTCGCGTAGTAGGCAACGATGGCCTTGCTGATGGCTTGGCGGATGGCGTAGACCTGGGAAGTGTGCCCACCACCCTTTACGCGCACTCGAATGTCGACGGAAGCAAAGGATTCCTCGCCGGCGACGAGGATGGGCTCATAGACCTTGAACCGGAGAATCTCTGGCTGAACGAGGTTGATGGGAGAGCCGTTGATGCGAATCAGGCCCTTGCCCTCACGGGCGTGTGCGACCGCCGTTGCGGTCTACAGTAATGTTATTTGTTTCATATGCGGGAAAGTGGAATTCAGAACGCACCTTCTTTTTACCGAAAGTCTGAACAGCCTTAGTTGTTGACGCCATTTTGTTCTAGGGGAGAGGGGGCCGGCTCAGCTTGATGGGGGAGCTAGAGGCGAAAATCAAGGTCAATCATCTGAGTTGTCCGTCCGTCGCGTCATCCAGACCAGTGAACAAGCATCCAACTCAAATCTGGTCGGTTTTCGTCCAAACAAACGAGAAAATGCGACCTCCTAGCGTTCGACAGACGTTCAGAGAAATCAACAGCAAAGACTCACCCTTCTTGCGGTCGTTAGTTGTATCGAGCGGGTGTGTATACGACGGAGCCCTTGAAGACGGCACCCATTATGCCGGTTTCTCACGATAATATTAATTACGTTATTAGACGTGACTTTGTGGTGCCATTAGCTTTATGTAGTAGACTTCTCCACGTTCACTTAAGTCCTCTGCGCCTTGGTGCACTAGATCTCTTCAAAACAGTATGTTGGCTGCTAGCAGGCGATCGCTCGGACAGGCAAGTCATTTTTGAAAAGCATTCTCATCCAACTACCCTAACTGTGTATCAGTCGTCGCGGTTTTCCAACCGCAGGCTCACGACTGCAGCCATAACTGCTCAGGGACACGCTGGCTCACTCTTGACGATACCTGCTCAGCATGTGCACCTCGTTTCCGTTGCACCTGTCACAGGTATGCATTCTGTTTCAGCGCGAAATCTGTCTTCACATTTGAATGATTTGCGACAGCCCTCCCGATCACGCAACCAATATATGTTCCCATGTCTTCCCTTCTCCATCCTCGCAAAGATGACGATCCATCCGACAAGCTAGTCGAGCTTGACCCAACAGTATTTGCTCATCCCATCCGTCGCGACATCCTGCACCTCTGCGTAGTTCACTTCCTGGATTCGTTACGACAAGGCACTGCGAGCACGAAGACGCGAGCCGAAGTGCGCGGTTCCGGTCGCAAGATTCGTCCTCAAAAGGGCAGTGGTATGGCACGTCTGGGTGATGGTCAAAGTCCCATGCTGCGAGGTGGCGGTGTCGCTTTCGGACCCAAACCGCGAGACTTCAGCACCAAGCTTCCTCGAAAGGTTATTCAGATGGGTATGCGGGTAGCGTTAAGCGCTAGAGTGAAGGAGCGTAACCTTCGTGTTGTGCAGAGTCTGCAATGGCCTGGGACGAAGACAAAGGGTATGGCGCAGAGGCTGAAGGAGCTTGGTTGGGAGAAGACCTTGTTCGTTACGGGGCAAGAGACTGTCCCTCATGGATTGGCCTGCTCTAGTAACAATCTCCTCAAGGCAGAGACCGTCACTGTCAAGGAGCTGAACGTGTACGACATCGTGAAGTGGCCGCAGGTTGTCTTGGATGTCGATGCTGTAGAGTGGCTCGAGCAAAAGTTAAGCAAGGCGTTCGGTGCAACTGCGTCTTCACCGGTGCCATAGGTCGTTCAACGTTCTTTTCATTATACTATATTTTCACATATGATATGAGGACCGCCCGACGACCTTGATCCGTATTGTCACTCAACCCTTAGGTCTTCCAGCGAGTCAACATCCAAGCTCGAGGTCTGTCAATATCTTGTCTGTCCGTCTATTCAAGTTTACCTTGGGTTCATGTCCCAGAGAGCTAGATCTTTGAGTAACAACCGTGTGTTTTCAACCATCATACAGACAGTTTGGCTGAACCAGCCCATCTCGCAGTAATTCAGACCCTCGGATTTGTCTAGACACTTTTCACTAAATATCAATTAATTAACTGCCTTTTGCTTGTGTGAATCATAACCCTTACGGTAAATAAATTCAGCATGACTCGATCACATGCTCAGAACACGTCGCGCTGCGCGTGATCACAGCGTGATCCCTACTCTGTGACCCTTCCTTATACCTCCCGCATCGAAGCGTTTCCTTTACACCATCTCTTAAAGCTCAAATATGTCCCAAGAATCTGAGGTACCCCAAGAAGAAGGAGAGGAGGAGTTTCAAATATCTGGACCACTTCTCATCAATAAACTTCAAGAAGCTGGCATTCATGCACAAGATATCAAGAAACTGGCAGACGCCGGTTTCCACACTGTCGAGGCGGTCGCGTATACGTCCAAGAAGAATCTCATTAGCATTAAGGGAATATCGGAGCAGAAAGCAGAGAAGCTCTTGGCAGAAGGTATGTACTTATCAGCTGAGCGCTCTTGGGTCTGGGTGACGCCATGAATACTTTGTAGCACAAAAGATTGTGCCTCTCGGCTTCCAAAGCGCCACTGAAGTACACGCTCGGAGGTCTGAGCTCGTACACATTACGACGGGCTCAAAGAACCTCGACACATTATTGGGAGGTACGCATATATGTTAGCAACCAGAGCACGCCATCAGAGAGCTTACTACCTGCAGGTGGGATTGAGACTGGCTCAATCACTGAATTCTTCGGGGAGTTCCGCACAGGGAAATCGCAAATATGCCATACAATCGCCGTGACATGTCAACTTCCGGTCGATATGGGGGGCGGCGAGGGCAAATGCTTGTATATCGACACCGAAGGCACCTTCCGTCCCGTGCGCTTACTTGCCGTTGCGGAGCGGTACGGTTTGAACGGAGAGGAGGTACTGGACAATGTCGCATATGCAAGAGCGTACAATGCAGATCATCAGCATCAATTGCTCACGGCTGCCAGTGCCCTCATGTCGGAGTCCAGGTGAGTATTTCCGTTCTCGCGATGGATGCTGCACTCAAACACAAATCAAGATTTTGCCTACTCATCGTCGATTCAGCCACTGCATTATTCCGTAGTGACTATCTTGGAAGAGGAGAGCTGGCTGCTCGCCAAGCTCACTTGTCTAAATTTCTACGAGGCCTACAAAGACTTGCTGATGAGGTACAACTGAGCTGAAGCAGCACGATCCGGTCCTGCTGATCTTCTTTGCACAGTTCGGAATCGCAGTCGTGTTCAGCAACCAGGTAATGTCCACTCCCGATGCGGCCGCTGGCCCATATGCGTCAAATGAGAAGAAACCTATTGGTGGCAACATTTTGGCACATGCTTCCACTACACGGTAGGCCTGATTTTTCTGTAGAAATGGCAGTGTGTTTACGCTTCATTGTCTAGCCTGCAATTGAAAAAAGGTCGTGCCAACACCCGTATCTGCAAGATCTATGATTCACCCTGTCTGCCGGAGTCCGAGACATCGTTTGCAATTCTGCAAAGTGGTATTGGAGATCCAGAAGAGGAAGAGTGAACGGTGGCTCTGATACTCACCATTACCACCCTCCTTGCCGGACTATTCGTAAATTGTATTCTGTAATGCCCGAAGACTTCAGTGTAAACGTATCGCACAATCATCAAGTATTTCTACTAGGGAACGGCGGAGGGTTTCTTTGAACAGACATCGAAATCTCCGACTTACATGAAGTCTAGCGAAAGCAGCAATCTTTTCAACTTGTCCCTGGAGTGCAAATGGAGGTAATTACATCAAGCACACGCAAACGCCCATCACTTGCGTAGCAATATGTATACAGGATCTCCAAGAACTATGCTCGTCATATGGCGGAAAGATCCTGTCAAGGACATAAGCAACCCCCCAAAAGACGCATATGCAGTCCTATGGCAGGAGAACGATCAGGCAAGTACGATTGATAGAAAAAGAACAACATACACGATCTCAGCCGTGCCAGAATCAAATCGGTATACCTTCCCGTACATCACATAGTCGTAGTCTTCTTCAAGTCCTCTGCGACCTTTACCATCTGGTCGCCAGACATTCCTGTCCTTGTCTTCCTCCTCTGCCGTATTATCCGCTCCTCCTGTACCCCCGACAGCGGGACCACCTCGGGCGAGGGAACTCGCCAATGCCATAGCCAATGTCTGACCATCTTCAAGAGGGAAAAGCTCGATATTATAGTCTAGCGTCAAGTCCATATCGTAATTTTTGGAGTGGGCGTGTAGTCGTGACACTGTCAAAGATTGGGCCATTTCAACGCAAGCTGTGATCGGCATATAGCCTGAAACTTGCCTCGGTCGAATTTCTTGCCCTCGGGATCAATACTTTTAATCGTGAAGATGTCATCAAAAACAATGTTTGATGATGCAGTTGTCATTTTGATTGATTGGACGAACGATACAGAGCAAATAATGTTACAGAGGGGTCGGTGGAA